>JAEIFT010000166.1:457500-556656 GCA_018904225.1 Lordiphosa mommai
TAATTTCCAGACGATTTGGGTCGTTTTAGGGTCGGAAGCGATTTGTAGAACACAAGGGATTAACTCAAATTCGGTAGAAAGCTTAAACATGGATTTATATTTTTATACTCTGTACCGAAGGAACAAAGAGTATATTGGGTTTATGCAAATGTATGTAACAGCCAGAAGGAAACATCTCTGACCCTATAAAGTATATATATTCTTGATCAGCATCAACAGCCGAGTCGATATAGAAATGTCCGTCTGTCCGTATGAACGCTGAGATCTCAGAGTTGGTAAGAGATAGAGGTTTGAGGTGTATGGAACATGTATTTCTTATACTTGCAGGCAGATCAAGTTTAGTTTTGATTTTTGCCACGCCCCCTGCCTACCCCGCAAATTAAAAAAAACCTCATATCTTCCACAATTTTGGAGTTAGGTTGTTCGAACTTTCTAGACATATATTCTACTCATCATTACTTATCGAACCCCTATACATCGTTTTCCGATCAGATGAACGATAGTAGAGTTGCCACCCCCGCAATTTGAAAAACACCTCAAATATTCCGCAATTTTGGAGTTAGGTTGTCCGAACCCTTAAGACATATATTTTAATCGTCATTACTTATCGGTCCACCATACACCGTTTCCAGATCAGATGTACTACATTCGAGTTATAAGCAAATCAAATAATTACGCTGGGCAGCACAGCCCGTAATCGTGATGGGCAGCACTTGCACAGTTTGTGTGACCCCACACTTTAAAGTTATTAGTTGTATACAAACATATATATATATATACTACCGTCGGGCTTGACCGACTTTCTTACTTGTTTCTTTTGAAGCATGTAGAGACTGACTAGAACCGCGACAGTCCAGAGCCTAGACTACAAAATACCCTGTACCTTTTGCATTTAAGCGAATATCTTTACACATACATACACACACACACACAGTCGAAGGTTTGCTTAAAAGAGCTTCGCTCTAAAACAGGGTTCGCCAAGAAGAGATAGGAGGGAAAACGTGTGAAAGTATTGCCTGATAGCAAACAGACGTCGATGTGCTTCCCATGAAGAGTAGGTAGAAATTGACTCTACGAATCAATCAGGCATAACTTCGGCAAGCAATCGGCTTATATGCCGGGGCTGGCAAGCTGTGCTCTAAAACAGTGGGCTCTCAATCTATACAATCACACTTTAGCTTAAGTATGTGTGCGTAGCAATCGATACAAATTGACAGCGGCGCAACGTGCTTATACTATGATCGCTGCAGATTTGGCTATGCTCTAAAAATCCTCTAACAAAGTAATGGTAGGTTTGTAATCAGTGTTTCCACCAGCTTAAGGGCCTTGGACTAGATACACACACACACACACACACTTATTGGGCATCTTCTGACTCATATAACTCAAAGTGTTAAATTTGTTGCGAGACAATTTTAAATTTTTTATTAGCTTGGCTTTGGCTTGGGCAGAGGGTTTCAATTCAGCTGCTCGGCAGGTGTTAATTGAGCATTTAACCAAATTGCACTTGAAAATGTGTGCTCCCTCCCTCCCCCCCCCCCCCCCACCAAGCAGGTATATTTTCTGTAGCCTAAAGCACGTGTGCGTTTCTTTCTTGGGCAATCGCCGGTTAGTTGGGCGATAAACTTCGCCAGAAATTTTAAACGAATTTTGGATTAATACGAAAAAGATGTTGTTGGAAATTCAATTCAAGTGGAGCAGAGATTAGAATATTAGGTAACCCAGGTGCGTGTGTGAGTGCGAGTGTTTTTTTGAGGCCATTTAAATAATTAACTTGAAATTGTATCGCGCGCTGCTTTGCTTTGTGGTTGATTACGTATCAAAAAGGCTCATACATACATACATACATACATACATATCATTTTATTACAAACATTCCACCACCCACACTTGGCCAACTTTTATTTCTATACATATTTGGGAAAAACTTCTGAAACGCTGACTCACACACACACACACACACATGCATAGAAAAGTGACTCATTCACGCACACACACACACACATACACGTGGAGGAAACTATGCGAAGTAAAGGCAATTGGCCAGATAGCCTTATCACACACACAACTGCTTTTTTTTTTTTTTTATACGTAAATCTTTAGTGCAAATCTTATCAGTTTTTGTTTCCCCCCATTAACCAAGGCACACTTTGAAGTTGGTGTTTAGTTAGTTAGTTAGAGAGGCCCCCGATGACTTTTTCAATGCGCTGAGACCCTGACCAGCAAATTCTCGTTCAAGAAGAGCACAAAATCCAAACCGGACAGCCCTGAGGCGTTCGCATTTATGTAGGTAGTTTTTGGTTATATGTATGTGTGTGTGTGTGTTTGTTGTGGCCGTTAAAAACATTGACATTTAAATATAAGTTGAAGCATTTGCAACACTGGCCTTAGCCGGCCAGTTGTGTGAGTGCGTGCGTGAGTGCAAAAATTTGTAATTTGGTTGAATTACAACTCACATTTAACATGCAACTGCACGCAACCTACATACACACACACACACACACACACACACACACACTCAGCAAACAAACGTCAAAGCCAAGCCAAGCGACGCCGCACAGGTTAATTGGCCTAAAAAGCGGCAAACGATCAGCTAGCGATCACAGTGGGACAAAGACTGTTAATAATTGAAAAGGTGAAATGCATTTTTATCAGGGATTAATCCCGAAATGAATATCGGTTCCGGTACCGGTTCCGGTACGTACCGAAATGAGAATTTCGGTTAAAGGTTCTATTTTGGTTTTCAGTTTATTTTGGTTTAAGGTCCCGATACGGTACCCAGATTTTTACTAGTATATTTTTTCTTAATATTCAAAAATTTAAAATATTTCAAGATAGCGAAAAAATTAATAAATGTAATAGAACTACAAAATTGAGTTCTAAGCATATCCCAGAAAAAATAAACCTTTTCTTTACTTTATACGGATTACTAATCTTATTTATTTTTGGACGAACAATTTCACTAAACGCTTACACGTATGTCAGCGCTTCCAGTGGTATCCCTACACTCAGAAAAATATTCCTTGAATTTAGGAATTCTTTATTCCATTTTTCATAAAGCTGACAAATATTTCTTAATAATGGTTCGAAGTATTTCGATTTAAGATCTGCCGTATCTCCGCTAAAAAATAGTAAAATACTCAAATATCAGATCAAATACACACAAACAGTTCGAAACATCTGAAAAATCTGACTCAGCTTTTTCTTATATTACATTTTTCAAAATATTTAAACAGAATTTTTGTTAGGACTATATTGGATTTAAATCCAGAAACTTTATTTCTAAAATTTATTTTATCATTTTTTTAACATTTCTATATTTAAGCCAGAGTTAGACTAAGAAATCCTTTACATTTAGAGGGCTTATATTTAAGAAAAGGAAAGAAAAGTTTTCCCACTTTTTCGAAATTTTTTTTTCTATATCTTATATATCTTTACGAGAAGACAAAGCTAACTTCGACTGTACCGAATTTTTAATACACTTGAAAAACTTTACTATAACTGATTTACCCGGTTCAATATATATAGAATATAGATATCAAATATTTAACATTTTTAAATCATTGATAATAAAAATTTGATACCATAAAAATTAACTTTTCTTAGTAAAACACATTTTCCGACCGATCGGTCCTATGGCAGCTATATGCTATAGTCATCCGATTTTGATCAATTTTTTCAAAACTATGTGAAAGCATATGAAACTAATATATAACAAGATTGGTGACGATACGATGGAAAACAAAAAAGTTTTCCTCAATAGAACTTATTTTCCGAACGATCGTTTCTATGGCAGCTATAAGATATAGTCATCCGATTTTGATAAATTTGTCCAATATCATGTGAAAGCATGTAAAACTAATATATACTTAGATTAGTGAAGTTACGATGGAAAACAAAAAAGTTTTTCTCACTAAGACTTATTTTCCGAACGATCGTTCCTATGGCAGCTATAAGATATAGTCATCCGATTCGGCCGGTTCTGACATATTAGTTGCGTTCAGCAAAAAGAAGACTCTGTGCAAAATTTCAGCTCGATAGCTTTAAAACTGAGGGACTAGTTCGCGTAGAAACAGACAGACGGACGGACGGACAAGCGGAAATGAACTCAGCTCGTCGTCCTGATCAAGAATATATATAGTTTATGTGGTCGGAAATGAATATTTCTAAGCGTTACAATCTTCTGGTCAAAATTAATATACACTTTTCAAGTGTATAAAAAGTTCTTATTGGAAAGTAGAATGCTTATCAACTCAGAGTGAACCACTGAAACGAAACTGCGGTTTGGTTTGCTCTAAAAACTATGTAATAAACCGAACCGGTACTAATCTCTCTATAAACGTTAAATAGAGAAATTGCGGAAACACTACCAAAATTTAAGTGAAATTGTATGAATCCTGAAGTATTAAAATTAAACCATTACTTGATTTATTTTTCTACATTAAATACAACTAGCAAATCGAGTATAAGACCTAATATAAGAACAATATTGTTTCTATATAAAAGATTCTAAGTTCTTCTAAGAAAATGGATAGTTCTCACGTCTGCTAACCTTAAAGAACCAAAACTGTACAACGGTACAATGTTGACTTTTCAAGAATTCAAGAATATCTAGCTACTGCTTTCAGTTCTAGGTTGAAAAGTTCTTTTTATTTTGAGCTATCCTAACCCACTGTGCCTCAATATTTTGCACTCTATACAGTTACGTGGAAAGTATGTATGTATTTGCTCTTGTTTGTTCAAGCAACAACAATACAATGTGCTTAGCTAGAGTGTTGAATTTATAAACAAATACTCGCTGTCTTCTGCTTCTTCTTCTTCTTCTTTGAACTAAACAATTAGTAAGAATCTGGTCGTGCAACTGCTGTGCTCGTTGCTCGTATTACATGAGGCCGATTTGTGGGAAATTCTATTGAAACTATATTGAAGAAGCCAAGGGAAAACATAAAGTTGCAACAACAGCACGCGGCTCGCCTCACACACACACACACAAACACACACTCGCGTAAAATGTTGGGCGTTTCCACGTGAGGTTATGTTTGGCCCAAAAAAAAATAATAAAAAAGAGAAAAGATGAATAAAAAAAAAATTGACGTTAAGTGCCTAACTGTACATTGCAAGCAAATATGCAAGTGTGTCTGTGTGTCGTGAGTGGGTGGATGAGTTGCTATCTGAATGAGAATTTACAGTAATGCAAACTCATACACACACATTCAAATATGACTAGATTGATTCCTATCCCCCGCATTTGCACTTACCGCTCCAATGTATAACGCACCAGCATAACGGCAGCTGCCAATGGAATCGGCCAGATCAAGTCCTTATAATTCGCATGAACCACATCCGGACGTGAGCCGGGCGCTATGTCCGCCCATGTTGTATTTGGTGGCAGCCAAATATGCGTGCTCCAGAATGCATCGGTGAACTTATTGATTAGATTCATGGTTGGGGGGGGCCACTGCCTGCTCCTCCTCTTCAGCTTCGGTTCAGTTCAGTTGGTAATTCCGTTTCGGAGGCGGCTTACTTAGTTTTTGGTCAATTTTTTTGGTTTCCAATTTGTTCCCTTGGCCTTGTACACTTTACAGTTGTTGGTTTTGTTGGCTTTGTGTTTAATGTTTTTTGTTGTCATATATATTATTCAATTTCTCTCTCTGACTGGATATAGTTGATTGTGTGTGTGGGGAAATGTGGAGCAGCAAGGCAGACACACAGCAGCAGCAGCAACAACAACAAGAACACACACACACGCTTTGCGAAAAAACGAACCGCCGAAAATGTTGTTGATTTGGTTTGTTAAATTAAGGCAGAAAAAAAAAATACACTAGGAATTTTCAGAGCAGAGAATTTTAATTTTTTTTTTTTTTTGTTTTTTAAATATATTTTCTCTGTCTAATTGTTGTTGCTGTCTGGTGTTGCTCTTGCTTAATAACTTAACGACGAAAAAAAATTACAAATACTATATTAATAACTATACGTATGTTTTCGTTTATTGTTAAACTATGACTGCTGCCAAAGCATTCCATGAAACGAAACGGGAGATGAAGAAATTACCGGGAAATTTTGATAGAGATGGGAGGGACATTTTTGTGATAAGGATGGGAAATAGCGAAATTACGGGGAAATAAAAGATTAAACATAGTTTAAATTTAATTTTAGAGACTGACAACAAATTCAATAGCCCTGCTGCTGCAAAAACAATAACAGGGAAATTGTCAGCAGCCTTGGCACTGTATGGTTTACAATGAAATTTGTTTAAAAAAAAAACCCAAGAAATTGTGGCAAAATTTTGGATTTGTTCGCGTATATCGCCCAGTGAGCCCGAGCCTGCCGTTTTATCGAATAACCGACTATCGTGTGCCTTATCGATAGTCACGCGAATTGACCAACACTGCAGCGAAATTGTATAATGCTTCTTCTTTAGATTTTTTTTATTGTGACACTGCAGCAACGTTTATTGTGTATTACTTTTAGTTAAATTCGTTTTTAAGTCTATAGTTTAATTATTTAATTTATTACAATGGCTGAATTTCTGGACTCCGAGGCCGAGGAATCGGAGGTAAGGCCATTTTTGGAATTTGCATGCTTGCGCGTTATAGGCGCGTGTATGTATGTGTGTGTGTGTGTTTTAGTGTGTGTTGCATATATTGCATTTTCCTTCTTTCTTTTTTTTGTATTTTTTGCAGGAGGAAGAGGAATTGGAAGTGCACGAGCGCAAAAAGCTAAAGAAGTTAAAAGCCGCCGTATCGGACAGCAGCGAAGAAGAGGAAGGTGTGTGTGTGTGTGACAAATATTGTGAAATATGTATCCTCCCCCTCCTCCCCTCTTTCAATCACTCACTCTCACTCAGACAGTGACAATTTTTCGCGGATAAAGAAGCGCGCGCCACAAATGATCTCAATCAATGAAAGAGGAAGGACCAGAGGGGGCAGCGCAAAATTGTTTTTATTTTGCACCTGCTCAATTAGTTCACATTTCGTCTTCTCTTATTTTCTGTTGTTTGTTGTTTATTACACTTTGAGGTTATGTTTTGTGTTTGTGTATGTGGACGGAGAGGAGGGGAGACAACAACTTTTTACACGCCGCCATTGACATGATTAAAGAAGGTTTTTTTTATTTAATGCCGAGTTAAGTTTAATTTTTTTTTTGGTGGGAATTTCTTATGTTCAATCGTTTATGGGTAGCACTTTTTCACTTCTTCGTGTAAACGAAAAAGAGTCCGTGTGCAAGTGCTGCCCATTGCCCTGTGTAGCATTTTACGGGGAATTGTCGCCGGCAAATGACAAGCTGAAGCCTTGTTTTGTTTTTGGATGAAAACAACATTTCCCAATTATGTTCCGACGCTATTCCAAGAGTACAAAATATCCCAAATGTCCCGTTTTTAATAATTATGGTTATCAATTTTCTAGATGATGAAGAACGTTTACGCGAGGAGCTTAAAGATTTGATCGATGACAATCCCATTGAGGAGGATGATGCCAGCGAGAATGACTCGGATACGGGCAGTGGCGGAGATGAGGATGGTGGCAGTGGGAAGAAGCGGAAAAAGCATGAAGATGATGATTTGGATGATCGATTAGAGGATGATGATTATGATTTGATTGAGGAGAATTTGGGCGTAAAGGTGGAGAGACGCGTAAGTGAAACTTTTGATGATGGAACAATATTTGTATTACACTTGCCCCCCTCCGGAACAGAAACGATTCAAGCGCCTGAGACGTATCCATGACAACGAAAGCGATGGCGAGGAGCAACATGTGGACGAGGGTCTGGCACGTGAACAAATCGCTGAGCAATTGTTCGATGAGAATGATGAGGTGAATATGATGAATACAAAAAAGGGAGAGAGAGAGAGGGAGAGAGAGAGATACTAACCTTCCAACCTTCCAACAGAGCGTCGAACGTCGCAGTGAACGGAGTCCTCGTGGTGAGGCTGATGCCTTTGATGAGGAGGATTCTGAATCGGATGCTGATGATTTCATTGTGGACGATAATGGCCGACCCATAGCCGAAAAGAAAAAGAAACGTCGTCCCATGTTCACAGATGCGTAAGTACAAAAGGAAAGGTACGCTCTCTAAGAGCCCCATACATAGGTGTGAGAGAATAAGTGAGAGTGGGTATTGGGTATTGGCTCTGACCTACTTCATTGGACGCTTACCAGCGACTGATTGGCTTTGTTGATTTGTTTACTCTCTTGCGTATTGCCGAATGTGTTCGTACTTATATATGCAGGTATAGCAGACAAAATCTGCTTTTTAGTGTGACCAGTTATTTTCAAAATTGTCATTTACCCATGTTTAAAGAACTTTTAACACGAAGAAGTGGTTACACCTCCAAGACAAACTTCTTAAACGCCTTAATATCAATTTCTAAAGTTGAAATTGTTGAAATAAAATAAAATTATAGCACAATCGTCTGATTTTCCAACAAATTGTAAAGGACAATAATGAAAAAGAAAATATTTAGCTAGAACTAGGCTTTGGTCACTGTAGTTTTTGAACTGATTGGAGGTACTTATACCAAAATTGGTAAATAGATTGAAAAAACACTAAGAAAATATAATTTAAATGGAGTTTTGGAATTGGAGCAGAATTCCGGCTGACAAACGTCTCTTTAAACCATTGAACTTCGAACCTGTAACTTCATTTCAAGCGGATTTGCATTCCTGCTTTAAACTGCTGTCAAATTGCAACAGAAGATTTCAATTCAGATAACCACCCGAAGCATTAGAGATCAGTTCACTAAATACAGACACGACGTGTATAGCAGAGAAGCTCGGCTTGGCCCTTTGGGGCTGTAACAGCCAGATTTAAATTACATTAACTTTAAAGGATACGCTAGTTTGTGGCTTAGAGACACATTTCCTAGAAGTCTACTCACCAATTTTCAAATCAAATGCATTTTGATTGCTGTTGGACATCATATGGGGAAACAGCTAGAAAAAGAAAGAGATGGCACGATAAGGAAGGTGTAAGATATGTAAGTCTTTACCCTACTGGGGAGTCAATGCTTCTGCGGCCGTGGATTTTGATGCTGCTCCCCAAAGAATATCGCAAGAGCCGAGTTTATGGTGCTGCGCCTTCATGAATATGGGAATAGGTATGATTGTGGTAACCATGAGCCTGGTTTCACATCGTGCCATTGTTATTGCTAGGCCCTGGCGCAAGAATACTTTCGAGTAATTCTTTGATCAGACCAAAATAAAGATGGGAAAAAGTCCGTTCAACTTGGACATGGGTCGATGATCAGATCAAAGAACAAAGTTTAAATACAGTGTTGGAAAACAGTGTTGGAGACAATTTTGGGAAACAATGTTGAAAAACAGTGTTAGAAAATAATGTTCAAAAAAGTGTGTCGGAAAACATGTTTGAAAATTGTGTTGGAAGGTCAAGTGGTCTAAACTATACAACTATGTACTTAGATTGATTGAAATGCCACGATTGGTCAGTCAATTTGCTTGGAGTGTATGCTGTGTCCCGTATGAGCGTTATGCGTAACGCCGTACCGAAATTAAAGATATTTTACATCAATAATGTTTTTCTTACTAGAACTAGTTTTTCCGACTGATCGTTCCTATGGAAATAGTCATCTGATCCGAACCGATGCAACAAATATGCAGCCTATATATATTTATAGACTTTCTGGAAAGTTTGGTCGAGATAGCTTCTAATTTGAGCTAGAACATAGGACAATGTCAAGGCTAGATCGACTCGGCTATTGATGCAGGTCAAGAATATTATACATATATGTACTTTATGGAGGTCGGAGATGTTTCCTTCAACCGAAGAGTTAGGCTGAGTACACAATGTTCGACGCATGAGACATGAAAGTCTAGTAGTCTTCGTGTTGTATTGATTTCAATGTCAAATGACAAGCTATTCACAATGAAAACAAGACAACTAGATTGCGTCGAACAGTATGAACTCAGCCTTATACATAGACTTTATACATAGACTAAATAAATGGTGATATTGACTCTTCAGAGTATCAACTCTCAAATGAATCTTTGTGTTTCTTTGAGACCGACTCGTAAGTTTATATCCTTTATCTACTGACTCTAACCAGTAATCAGCTTGGACGAATCTCTTTATGCTATAAAAACCTATTATTACCAGGGCTGCAAACCCAAATCATTTTTTCGGAAGCGGGTTCGAACCAAAATTTACCAAATGGTTAAGGTTCAGAAATTTGGGGTTCAAGGTTTTTGTGATAAAGTTTTAGTTCGAACCTTTGTTCGTCCCAAGTTTCTCCAAATTTGTTAAAAAAAAAAAAAAAAAAAAAAAAATGAGAGTCGAAGGTCCTGGTAGCTAGTGCTCGTTAAACTATTATTAAGTTTAGTATTGTATACTAGATTTAATTTGTTAAAAAATAAAAAAAAAAAAAAAAGACCGACATTCTGAATTTTTCGATTTTTCGAACATACGAATTCAATTATTTTCAATTTAAATTAATATAAATATTATTTCTTCGAGCAAATTTTTGGTCTATGCTATTTCTTTTATCAATAAAATGCCCGCTTAACTAAGGACTTGGAACTTTTTTTTTGAACCGAACCGAAAGTTTTGGTTCGGAACAGGTTCAGAAAAGTCGGAATATCGGGTTCGAACCGGTTCGGTTTAAAATCGGTTTGCAGCCCTGATTATAACAATTCTTTTCGGTCGGTTGGGGGCGGGGGTGGGTGCTACAAGCTTTGGGGGATTTAAATATCACCCAAATTGGTTTTTATAACAATTCTTTATGGTCGGTTGGGCGGGAGGTGGGCTGCTAACAAGCTTTGGGAATTTCAAAATATTTTCTCACCTCAAAATCGGTTTGCAGCCCTGATTATAACAATTCTTTATGGTCGGTTGGGCGGGAGGTGGGCTGCTAAAAAGTTTGGGGATTTTTAAAATATTTTCTCGCCTCAAAATCGGTTTGTAGCCCTGATTATAACAATTCTTTATGGTCGGTTGGGCGGGAGGTGGGCTGCTAACAAGCTTAGGGAATTTCAAAATATTTTCTCACCTCAAAATCGGTTTGCAGCCCTGATTATAACAATTCTTTATGGTCGTTTGGGCGGGAGGTGGGCTGCTAACAAGCTTAGGGAATTTCAAAATATTTTCTCACCTCAAAATCGGTTTGCAGCCCTGTATAACAATTCTTTTCGGTTAATTCTGGGTTAATCTTTCATTAATTCCTCTCTCTCTCTCTCTCCCTTCTTTTCCTCCTCTAGTTCCCTGCAGGAGGGTCAGGATATCTTTGGTGTCGACTTCGATTATGATGATTTCTCCAAATACGAGGAGGATGAATATGAAGATGATTCCGAGGGTGATGAGTACGATGAGGATATTGTGGGCGGTGATGATATGCGTGCGGCCAAAAAGAAGAAATCGTTGAAAAAGAAGGTGACCAAAAAGACCATTTTTGATATCTATGAGCCGAGTGAATTGAAACGTGGCCATTTTACGGATTTGGATAATGAAATACGTAAAACGGATATACCCGAACGTATGCAATTGAGACAAGTGCCCGTCACACCCGTACCGGAGGGATCACATGAGCTGGATGACGAAGCCAATTGGATATATCGTTTTGTGTTTTGCAAACAAACCGTTTCCGAGCAAGAGAAGGCCGATAATCGTGAGAAAATGCGCAAACCGCCGACGGCGGTGAATAAAATTAAACAAACTCTGGAATTTATACGCAATCAGCAGTTGGAGGTGCCATTTATAGCCTTCTATCGCAAGGAGTATGTCAAGCCAGAGCTAAATATTGATGATCTATGGAAGGTGTACTACTACGATGAGCGCTGGTGTCAACTGAATGAGCGTAAGCGAAAGCTCAAGGTTTTATTTGAGAAAATGCGACAATTTCAATTGGACACTTTGTGCGCGGATACGGATAAACCCCTGCCGGATGATGTAAGACTCATGTTGGATAGCGATTTCGAGCGTTTGAATGATGTGCAATCCATGGAGGAGCTAAAGGATGTGCATATGTATTTTCTACTCAATTATTCACATGAATTGCCCAAAATGCAAGCGGAACAGAGACGCAAATTGATGCAGGAGCGACGCGAGGAGCGAGCACGCAAACAGGCGGCAGCCGGTGGTGGCGGCGGCGAGGATGTGGAAGGCGGTGGAGTCATTGAACTGGATGAGGAGGATGAGCTGGATTTGGTGGCCGATGAGCAGCTGAAACAGGCACCCAATAGCAGTCCCTATGCGGTATTCCGTAAGGCGGGCATTTGTGGCTTTGCCAAACATTTTGGCCTGACGCCCGAACAGTTTGCCGAAAATCTACGCGATAATTATCAAAGGAATGAGGTGACCCAGGAGTCTTTGAGTCCCACTGAAATGGCCAAGCAGTATTTGTCGCCGCGTTTTATGACCGTGGATGAGGTATTGCATGCGGCCAAATATGTGGTGGCACGTCAGTTGGCCCAGGAACCGCTATTGCGTAAAACCCTAAGGGAAGTGTACTTTGATCGGGCCAGGATTAACATAAGACCCACCAAGAATGGCATGGTCTTGATAGATGAGAACTCCCCGGTCTATAGCATGAAATATGTGGCCAAGAAGCCAGTGGGTGATCTATTTGGTGATCAATTCATTAAACTTTTGATGGCCGAGGAGGAGAAATTGCTGGAGTTGCAATTCCTCGAGGAATTTGAGGGTAATGCCCAGGCCAATGGACCACCCGGTGATTATGTGGAGGAGGCCAAGAATTTATATCATTTGGATCAGTTTAGTAAGCATGTTTTGGAATGGAATACCTTGAGAGCGGAGTGTGTACAGTTGGCCCTAAAAAAGTGGGTCATTCCAGATCTAATTAAGGAACTGCGTGCCACTTTGCATGAGGAGGCACAACAATTTGTGCTTAGATCCTGCTCGGCCAAGCTATACAAGTGGCTCAAGGTGGCACCCTATAAACCCGAATTGCCCCAGGATTATGGCTACGATGAGTGGAACACCTTGAGGGGTATACGTGCTCTGGCCTTGGCCTATGATCCAGATCCCGCAGTGGCAGCCTTTTGTGCCGTGACCACAGTGGAGGGTGACATTTCCGACTATTTACGCTTGCCCAGCATACTCAAGCGCAAGAATTCGCATAGTCCAGAGGAGAAGTCACTGAAATTGGCGGATTTACGTAAACTAAGTGAGTTTATTAAAATGAAGAAGCCACACATAGTGGTCATTGGAGCCGAATCCCGGGATGCACAAATGATACAAACGGATATTAAGGAGATTTTGAAAGAACTGGAGGCTACCGAACAATTTCCACCCATTGAGGTGGAAATCGTGGACAATGAATTGGCCAAAATCTATGCCAATTCCAAGAAGGGTGAAACGGATTTCAAGGAGTATCCCTCGCTGCTCAAACAGGCCGTAAGTTTGGCACGCAAAATGCAGGATCCTTTGGTGGAATACTCACAGTTATGCGATGCAGATGATGAGATTCTGTGCCTACGCTATCATCCTTTGCAGGAGCGTGTGCCCAAGGAACAGTTAATGGAACATTTGAGTTTGGAGTTTATCAATCGCACCAGTGAGGTGGGTTTGGATATCAATTTAATGGTTCAAAATTCACGTACAGTGAATCTATTGCAATACACCTGCGGTTTGGGTCCAC
This sequence comes from Lordiphosa mommai, assembly GCA_018904225.1. NCBI lineage: Eukaryota > Metazoa > Arthropoda > Insecta > Diptera > Drosophilidae > Lordiphosa > Lordiphosa mommai. The sequence goes on from JAEIFT010000166.1 coordinate 471,110, forward strand.
GCAAGGGTCAGGCCTTGCTCAAGCTGCTCAAGCAAAGCAATCAACGTTTGGAGAATCGCACACAATTGGTCACGGTGTGTCATCTGGGACCCAAGGTGTTTATCAATTGCAGTGGATTCATTAAAATTGATACCAGTTCTTTGGGTGACTCCACGGAGGCGTATGTGGAGGTCTTGGATGGCTCACGTGTGCATCCTGAGACCTATGAATGGGCACGTAAAATGGCCATAGATGCCATGGAATATGATGATGAGGAAACAAATCCTGCGGGTGCTTTAGAGGAAATCCTCGAGTCACCCGAACGCTTGAAAGACTTGGATTTGGATGCCTTTGCGGTGGAATTGGAACGTCAGGGTTTTGGTAGCAAAAGCATTACCCTTTATGACATCCGGAATGAGTTGAGCTGCCTGTACAAGGATTATCGTTCACCCTATCAGAAACCCAGTGCAGAGGAGCTTTTCGATTTGCTGACCAAGGAAACCCCCGACTCCTTCTATGTGGGTAAATGTGTTACGGCCATGGTATCGGGTTTCACCTATCGCCGTCCTCAGGGTGAACAGCTGGATAATGCCAATCCCGTGCGCATAGAAGCCAGCGATAGCTGGCAATGTCCCTTTTGCCACAAGGATGACTTCCCGGAACTGTCCGAGGTGTGGAATCATTTTGATGCCAATGCCTGTCCGGGTCAGGCTTCGGGTGTGCGTGTTAGATTGGACAATGGTTTGCCCGGTTTTATACACATTAAGAATTTGAGTGACAAGCAGGTGCGCAATCCCGAGGAACGTGTGCGCGTCTCCCAAATGATTCATGTGCGTATTATTAAAATTGACATTGATCGCTTCTCGGTGGACTGTTCCTCGAAGACGGCCGATTTGAAGGATGTGAATAACGAGTGGCGTCCACGACGAGATAATTTCTATGATTTTGTCACCGAGGAGCTGGACAATCGCAAGGTCTCCGATGCCAAGGCCAAGGCCTTGAAGCGTAAAACCTATGCCAGACGCGTCATAGCCCATCCCAGTTTCTTTAACAAATCCTATGCCGAGGTTATAGCCATGCTAGCGGAAGCGGATCAGGGTGAGGTGGCCCTTAGACCCAGCAGCAAGAGTAAGGATCATTTGACCGCCACCTGGAAGGTGGCCGATGACATTTTCCAGCACATAGATGTGCGCGAAGAGGGCAAAGAGAATGAGTATAGCCTGGGTCGCAGCCTGTGGATTGGCACCGAGGAGTTTGAGGATTTGGATGAGATTATAGCGCGACATATTACACCCATGGCTTTGGCTGCACGCGAACTCATTCAATATAAATATTATAAACCGAATACGGCGGCGGCCAACAATGTGAATGAGCGAGATTTTATGGAGCAGCTGTTAAAGGAGGAGAAGACCAAGGATCCCAAAAAGATACACTATTTCTTTACCGCCTCCAAGAGTATGCCGGGTAAATTTCTGCTGGCCTATTTGCCCAAGACCAAGGTGAGGCATGAGTATGTCACGGTCATGCCGGAGGGTTATCGCTTTCGTGGACAAATCTTTGATACAATCAACAGTTTATTGCGTTGGTTCAAGGAGCATTGGTTGGATCCCATGGCCACGCCGGTAATGAATACGCCGCTGCATCATGGCTTGCATCGTGCAGGTGGCACAGGTGGCGGCAGCCTCAGTTCAGGTGGCTCGGCTCCGTATAGCATTTCGGGCAGTGTGGGTGGCGGTACACCACGCAGTGGCATTAGCTTAAGCGGCGGCGGAGGCGGCGGCGGCAGTTCGAGTGCCTATTCTGTCTCACATTCCATAGGCGGCGGCGGCGGCGGGCGGCTATGGTGGTTCAAGTGGTGCTGCAGCGGCGGCGGCACATTATGGTAGCTCAGCCACGCCCTCCTTTGGTGCACACATCAATACGCCCTACACGCCCAGCGGTCAAACGCCCTTCATGACGCCCTATACACCGCATGCCTCACAAACGCCACGCTATGGCCACAATGTGCCCAGTCCCAGCTCACAATCCTCCAGCAGTCAAAGGCATCATTATGGTGGGAGCGGCAGCATAAGTGGCATTACGGCCCGCTTTTATGACATGGCTGCACCCAATTCTGCCTACAATTCGGGTGCCCAGCAGCAGCAGCAGCAGCATCAACAGCGTGCCAAAGAGAACCTGGACTGGCAGCTGGCCAATGATTCCTGGGCAAGACGCAGCAAGCCACCCACAGCGGCGGCGGCGGCGGCTCCACCCTCCCAGCAGCAGCAACCCCTGGGCTATGCCGGTTCCACGCCCATCAATGACTACAATACCGGCGGCGGCGGCGGCGGCAGCAGCCGACTACCGCCCGCTGGCGTCTCTTCCAAGTCATCGGTGCGCAGCACTCCGCGCACAAATACCTCGCCACACTCCATGAATCTGGGCGATTCCACGCCCCTCTATGATGAAAACTAGGATTGGTGGCCCCCCCCCCACGAACTCGTAGCATTATACATACATACACACAGAGAAAAAAAAGCAAACACAAAATGAAAAAACAAAAAAAAAAATAAAAACTAGCGATTTACCTAGAATTAAGCGCAAGCCCATTAATTGATCGATTCCGCATATACAAAATTGTATATATATATATATATATACCATATATATCTCTTACAAATCGGTAATTGCATACAAGACGCAAAATGCCTGCAAATTGTGAAAATTTGACGAAATAAATTTGATTTTTTCTGACGAAAAACATAAATCTTTGATCCTCGATATAAGGAAGGGCGGCAACTAAACAACCCAACAAAATCCCCTACAAATTGTACAGAAAGTTCGAGATCCTAGAGGCTGAGACATGATAATCTATTAAGCTTAATTAAATACGAAACGAATATTGGTTCCGCTACCGGTTCCGGTACGTACTGAAATGAGAATATCGATTTACAGTTTATTTATGTTTTCGTTTCCGAAACCGATACTCAGATTTTTTATTTCGGTATACCGTTACGTACCGGTATAAGTATAATTTTTTGTCATATTCAAAAAATTCGAATATTTTCAAGATATCCAAAAAATGAATGGTTGTAATAGAACTACAAAATTTTCTTCTAAGCATATGCCACATAAAAACGTTTTCCTAAAATATACCGATATTTAAAAAAAATAAAAAAAAATTCAGGAATTCTCTATTCTTATAATATAATCCGTTCTGTTCTCCTTTAAAAAAAAGAGATCTTTAGCGAATTGGATAGATTTGACCCATACCATAGAGTAAATATTTCTAGAGGGAAAGATTGCTCTGCCGCCACAAACTTAACAGCGAAATAATCAGCTGTTTTTTTGTTATTATCGCTCTCTGAGTACAGTCAAGACAATGTCCGTCTCGCTCTAACCACCGTGTTTTCCTATCTGTGTTAAAAGACCTTAGCAACATGTTGAAATCGCTGGCAACATTTTAAAAGTATCTCAACTCGTACTGTTACTTAATAGCGCCTCATTTTGAGAGCCGTCTCAATCTTCCCCTCTATCTCTCTTTACTCTATGACTAAACAACCCAACAAAATCCCCTACAAATTGTACAGAAAGTTCGAGATTCTCAAGGCTGAGACATGATAATCTATTAGGCTTAATTAAATACGAAACGAATATTGGTTCCGGTACGTACTGAAATGAGAATATCGGTTTACAGTTTATTTATGTTTTCGTTTCCGAAACCGGTACTCGATTTTTTTATTTGTATACCGGTATTTTCCATATTCAAAAATTCTAATATTTTCGATACCAAAATGAAAGTTAACTACTTTTTTTACATATGCCACATAAAAACGTTTTCTTAAAAATACCCATATTTAAAAAAATAAAAAAAATTCAGAATTCTCTATTCTTATAATATAATCCGTTCTGTTCTCCTTTTAAAAAAAGAGATCTTTACGATTGATAGATCTGCCAAGAGGTGCGAAAAAATAATAGGACCACCCTCACAAGCAAATTTTCCAAAGACGTTATAGCTTCATTTGTAACATTTAGAAACCTTTGAATACGTTTTTTAGAATGAGAAGACTCTTAAAAATTATGAAAGGAAAAAAATCCGTGGTTTATTTACCGTTTTTAACAAATTTAAGAAATTTTATGAAAAATATAAAGAAATTAGGCGAAAAAAATAATAGGACCACTTATCAAATATGCACTTAAAATTACAAAAATCACTTAAATGATTACTGAAACATAATTGTATATTAAAGCTAAGATTATTCAATAAATTTCATGTTTATTTGGGATGCCTTTATTGGCTATAAAGGCTGCGCAATGTCCTGGAATCGATTCTATTAAGTCCTGAAACCGTTTAAGAGGAATCTTGTATCAGGACTCCTGAAAGTCTTCCCATACTGATCCTATGATGGTTGGCTTAACTGTAGTAACTGCCTTTTGATATTAGACCACCGATTTTCAATGGGATTAAGGTTATAAAAAAACTTTCACAAAATGTTTTCTTAACCATTCCTTTGGTTTTTCCTGGGGTCATTGTCTTGTTGGAGGACGCAAACTAGCGGCATCTCATATTCTGTGTTAGGAAGCATCAAATATCAAAAATATAACCGTATACATGCTGATCCATTAAGGTTTTCATATAATATAGTCGACCTACTCCATAGTAAGAAAAAGATCCAAATACCATTACACTTGAGCCTTCATGTTTAATGATTTTTCCAGTGTATTTTGGATTGTTTTCTGAGTTAAGAGGACTCCTGGCGTATAAACGAGAACCTTTTCCACGAAACATAACAACTTAATTGTAATATTTCTATAAAATATTCCCACATTTTGGGGATGTCCAATTAAGATGTTCCTTTGCGAATTCCATGCGCTTACTAATATGTGTGGCTTTTAAAAGAGGGACCTCCAGGCTTTTGAGTTTTGTTCTCTGGGTCATGTGTGAACTTTTTGCACTGACGCAGTTATATTGAGGTCCTTTTTGAGCTCAGTTGCAGCCCTAAAATGATCCCTCTTGTCCTCGCGGATCCATCTTTTGACGTGAAACTGGGCCAGGAATCGCTTTTGTGCAATTTTTTCAGTCTTGTCTTTGTAGTTTATTGCGTTCCGTATTATTTTATTTGAATACGAACAACTTCTTGAAAGGATTTTCCAATCAAAATCGATTTTTTTGATGATATCACTATTTTCCGAACTCCAGTGTTTTCCACGAGCCTTGGATTTGATTTAGCTTACTCTTGATGACCAAAATAATAAAATCAAAGTCAAATCCCTTGACCACATGCTTTTCGTCAAAGTAATTCTGCGAAATATAGCGGTTTCTATGAAGAATGCAAAAGTGGTCCTTTTATTTTTTTCGCATTTTTAAGCTCTTTATTCATAAAAAAAATAAAAAACAAAATATTGAGAACCATTTCAAGGGCAGTTCTACTTTTTTCTTATTCGGGGAATACTAAGCAATATTAAAAAAAACAAGACTTGAAAAAATCGCAACACTAATTGTTTGTTTTTTTATCAATTAGACAAGGTGTCATAGTGGTCCAATTATATTTTTCGCCACTGTATAATTTTTTTTCATATTCAAAAAATTCTAATATTTTCAAGATATCCAAAAAATGAATGGTTGTAATAGAACTACAACATTTTCTTCTAAGCATATGCCACATAAAAACGTTTTCTTAAAAAATACCCATATTTAAAAAAAATAAAAAAGAATTCAGGAATTCTCTATTCTTATAATATAATCCGTTCTGTTCTCCTTTAAAAGAAAAGAGATCTTTAGAGAATTGGTTAGATTTGACCCATACTATAAGACTACGGTCCAATATAGCTCATATTACGCTGGTGAAATACTCGAAAGGGTATGTATAATCAGCCTCAAAAAACACAAAAACAGATTAAAACATAAAAATCTCCGTTAGCTTTTTCATTTTTCGAAATATTAAAAAAGTGTTTTTTTTTTTTAGGCCGAAATTTGATTAAAATCCAGAAAAATAATTTCTTTAAATTTATATTATCAAGTTTTCTAACATTTCTATATTCAAGAGAGGATTTTTTAAGACTAAAATATCCTTTATATTTAATTAGAGGGAGGGATAATATTTCCCAAAGAAAAGTTTTTACGCTAAATCTTATATATTTTTAAAACAAAATCAGCTTATAAGTATGCCACACTTATTTGCTGTACCAACATAAATTTAGCCTACAAGTATGCCACATTAATTTGCTGCGCCAAAAACAAATTGCGATTTCTACCTGCAGCCAGTTTATGTTCGCCTAAAAGCAGCAAAGACCCAAATCAGAATGGCTGCCCCTTTAGGGTATGCAATGAAATTTTTTCCAACTTGAATTTTTCACTTTTCTATGAAACTTAAAAAGGGCTATTTCTCCCGTATCCTTCATTTCAATTTTCGGCTATTTTCTGGGCAATTTTTGTGGCGAAAACTGACAAATTATTTTGCTGAACATAAACCTGCAGCTGGCGGAAATTTGGCGGCTCGAAAAACGTGCAGCCTGCAAGTATGCCGCACTAATTTCATATATATATATGCCAGCCAGTTTTTGTGATTTAAGGATAATCTTTAATCGGCTTATATCCTGCCGCAGGACATCGGGACTGGTTTTTTTTTCGAATCCTGGGCACAATTCTGATCGATTGGCATCAAAAAATAGGGGGTGATTTTTTCAAAAATTTTCAAAATTTTCATCAATTATTTCTAAAAATCGTAAAAAAATTATAAAAAATGCTATAGCTCGACCATTTGAAGGACTACAGAGATGTCCTTTAACCAGATGATAGTCCTTGAGAATTAAAATCGGCTGGCAACAACAAATCCTGGATTATCCTTCCAAAAGCCGAGTTTTAAGGACTTTTCTAAAAAACTAAAATAGGCCATAGCTGCCATATCCTGGCCAGGATCAGGACCAAATTGGTGGCAAAATGATTCTTTTTGTGAGGTGTAAGTCCTGGCCAAACGACAAGCATATAGTCCTGCAGGGAGCAGAGATATTTAGGATTTTGTGTTTTTGGCCATTTTTTTGCGTTGCCAATCCGGAAATTTTTTTTTATTTTTTGATGCCAATCGATCAGAATTGTCTCCAGGACTCGAAAAAAAACAAATCCCGATGTCCAGCGGCAGGATAGAGGCAAGATATGGCCTAACACTATGATGATCCTTAAATCACAAAATACGCCATTACGGGGTCATTTGAAGCACTTTGAAGGATGTGCTTTGGCCAGCAGATAGTCCTTGTGCATTAACATCGGATGGCAGTAAGAAATCCTGTGGATAATCATCTAAATTTTCAATGAATCGTAAAAAACATCACAAAAAACGCTATATATTGGACATCTGAAGGACTACTAGGATGTGCTTTGGCCTGGATATAGTTCTTGTGAATTAACATGGAAAGGTATCAAGAAATCCTGGATTATCCTAACAGGAACCGAGTAATAAGGATTTTTCTCTCAAACTAAAAGAGGCTATATCACCCGTATCCATGCCAGGATTAGCATTAAATTGGTGTCCAAATTATTTATTTATTGAGGACTAAATCCTGGCCAAAGTACATGCCAATAGTCCTGCGGGGAGCCGAGATATTAATGATTTTGTGTTTTTGGCTATTTTTTAGCGAATTTTTTTTTGGTCCTAGCGCACTTTCTGGGATATCAATCGATTGAAATTGTTTCCTGGATTAAACAAAAAACCCTATGTCCTGCGGCAGGATATAATCCAGATATGGCTTAATAATATTATCCTTAAATCACAAAATTCGCCATATCTCGGCTATTTGAAGGACTATAAGGATGTGGTTTGGCCAGCAGTTAGTCCTTGGGAATTAATATGCCATGGCAACACTTTACTCTGCAAACATACAACTCAGTATAAGAACTTTTCTCTATAACTTTGATAGCCGATAACTTCCATTTCCAATCGATTGGAATTGTCTCCTGGAGTTAAAAAAATCTCTATGACCTGCGGCAGGATATAAGCCAGATATGGCCCAATAAGATTATCCTTAAATCACAAAATTCGCCATATCTCGGCTACTTGAAGGACTATAAGGATGCGCTTTGGCCAGCAGTTAGTCCTTGGCCATGGCAGCACTTTATTCTGCAAACATACTGAGTTATAAGAACGTTTCACTATAACTTTGATAGGCAATAACTTCCATATCCTGGCCAGGATCAAAACCAAATTGGTGTCAAAATGATTCTCATCCAGAGGACTATCAAATTTACTTGTATGAGATGGATGTTTCTAGGGATAAAGCAAACATACTGAGTTATAAGAACTTTTCTCTATAACTTTGATAGGCAATAACTTCTATATTCTGGCCAGGATCAGAACCAAATTGCTGTCAAAATGATTCTCGTTCAGGGGACTATCATATTTGCTTGTATGAGATGGATGTTTCTAGGGATAAAGCAAATATACTGAGTTATAAGAACTTTTCTCTATAACTTTGATGGGCAATAACTTCCATATCCGGGCCAGGATCAGAACCAAATTGGTGTCAAAATGATTCTCATCCAGAGGACTATCATATTTGCTTGTATGAGATGTCGTTTCTTTGCTAGAAGTCCATTTTGTGGGCCCAAGTTACTTTATATAACATTTTTAGCATACTCTCAGGTTGACATTTTGGACTGGTAGGTAAAGGGTGTAGACGAAAGAATAACGCAGCTTTATGCTTAATCAACGTGTGTTTTATTTGAGTGATCGTTACGAACTGGCTGTACTGCTCGCAGGCAGACTCCCACCAACCCCCGTTTACATGCAGAGTAGTCTAGATTAATACTCAGAGAGCCGTACTCGTGAAAGAGCAGTACTCGAGAGAGAGCGACAGAGCGAGGAGTTGTCTTAAAGTCAGTGTGTATATATGCATTCTTGTACTATGGGCCTACTACAAGGGTTTTGTGTCTTCACTGTCTTCACACGTTGCCAGCTGCTGCTTTCTGTTCGCCTGTTACTTGGAGTTGGTTGTTTGACAGAAATTTCAAATTGCACACTTCATCTCCAGATAAAAAATGCTTCTCTGAAAACCACTTATCATTAAATAGCTCGCTCAATAGTTGCCTCAGAGATCATATTAAAATGCATTAAGTAATTTCCCACTTACATTTCGTATACCTAATTACTTACGTTTTGCCCTCACGTCAAGGCCCATTAAATTGCAAAATTGTTTTTTAACATTTTATTATTGTCATTGAAATAGTTAACATTCATACATTTAAATTTTTTTTTATTTTTTTTTTTATTTATAGCGTTTTAGGCAAATACAATAATAATTATATTAATTTAAAAAAAAAAAAACACATGTTTTTTTTGTATTGGTTCGATTTTGTAAGAGGGCGCTGTGGTTAATAAATATGGCCAAAGGATAATTGGGTATATTCTAAAACAAACACAAAAAAAAAAAAAGGAAGAGGTAACACACTCACTCAATACACTGAACGAAGTAGAAGAGCACGCGGGGGCAGGGCAGGAGGGTGAACTTGAACTTGTAACGTCTTCTTATTCTTCTAATACAAAATGAATAATCATAAAACCTTTCGTTATACTCGGTGAGGAAAATAGTTAAGCCATTTTCATTTGTGGGGTTAGGTTAGGTGTAGAGGCTCTCCCTGGGTTTCAGTTCTATGTTTTGAGGTTTAGTTTAGAGGAACAAATGCCGCGACTAGGCGTAAGTATTAATATTTAAGCTTAAGGAAACACAACAAATTAAATCACAATTAAATGGAAATGAGGAAAAGTGTGTAATCATCGAACGCAAATTGGAAAAAACTAGACTAAAATGCAGCCATTTTCTGTATACATCATATGCGTATAATTATATACTATATAAACGTTGTTTTTTATTACGTGGCTAAAAAATGTATCTTTTTTTTTTTCTGGGGTTGTTTTTTTTGTAACATACACACACATAACTCGAGATTGGTTTATTGGTTGCAACAAGGACATAAAAATATTTCTCATACTTTTTAAGTCAATTTCCCCATTATCTTTTATGTATATATATATATATAACTCTCTGCTTTCTCGTTTACCCGTGAAACACATTTAGAATATATTTAAAAAAAATAATAATAATTAAAAGGATCGTCGCACCGGCGATGTGCCCAGTGTGTCTTGTCTGTTTGTTCTATTATAATCGCCTTTTTAGATGGGCACATAGTTACCCTTGGGCTTGTAAAATAGTTGACCACGCACCAAACGACGACCTATTTCGCTAGCCAGCAGACGCTTCTCCTTTTGGATCTTCTTTAGCACACCCTTGTTCTCTTGAGCGCGACGCGATAAATAGGGGAGCACCTCCTCCACGGGTCCATAGGGTATGTACTTGTAGGCCGAGTAGCCGGCTTGACCTGAGAAGGAAAGGAAAGGGAGAGGGATTTAGTGAGTGAGGAAATTGAAAAAAAAAAAAAAAATACAATCTCCTTCACTACAAGCAAAATCTAAAGCAAGGGCGCTGCAACAACACATCCAAGACAGGCAGAAATAGCTATCTACCGCCGTTCTCTGTTCTTAATTACAAATAAAACGCCAATGCAGGTGTGACTTAACAGTTCCCAAATCGTTTTTCTAAATCAAACAAATTGTACATTGTTATCTGATGTCTCAACCAAGGCTGCAAATCTCTCAAATTTTAAAACAGGTTCGGTTCGGTTCGGAGGTTGGAACCCGTGAGGAATCGTTGCGTTCGTTTCGCGGACCGGTTCCTGAAGCCCCTGGAACCCCAGATTTTGGTTCACTTAGACAAAAAATAATAATAAAAGTTTTGTTTGTAATTCAAAACAGTTTAGAAATTCGGTTGCAAAGAAAAAACGCTTTGCTCATTCGGATTACGAAACTCTTCTCTCTTTTGAATAGATTTTTGGAATAATCATCACATTCAAAAAAAAAACTGCTAAAATTAATCCTATTTCAAGCTCTTTCAAGAAAAGAATTCCGGGATTCGCAAATCTATTCGTACTTGATTTGAAAAAAGGTGTAATCGACCTATTTCTGAAATCAATTGTGATATCTCGGATTTTGTTCTGTTTAGACATTGTTTCTTCCTGAATCTGTTTATCTCTTTTAACGGAGACTACGTGGGTTTCTATTTAAGTTTCTGGCCTAGGTCACTTCTAGCCATTTTAGGACCAATTGGCCTTTTTCCAAAAAAAGTTTGGACTTTTATCGATAAAAGCTCCATACAACTCTTTCATGTGTGACCACGTTTGATATCGATTAACGATTAATCAAAAACTTACCTCGGCAGAAAAATGGAATTAACTCGTGAACATTTTCGTGCAATCATTTTTCACAACTTTCGACGTGGATTATCACGACAAGAGTGCAACGATGAACTTAAATCTTTGTATGGCGGATGAAGCACCATCCTGTAGCACTGTGAAAAATTGGTTTAATGAATTCAATCGAAGACGAAGGTCGTCCAAAAACAGTCGTTGTGCCAGAAAACATTGATGCCGTGCGTGAACTGATAATGCAAGATCGTCATGTGACATACCGTGAGATAGAGGAATCCTTGGGCATTTCTTCCACCAGCATACATTCGATATTGCATGAAGGTTTGTTCTGGTTGGATCCCGCACAATTGACAATCGCTCAAAAAAAGGCTCGTGTGGATTGGTGCAAAGAAATTTTGAAAAAATATAATCGCGGTGTTTTAAAAGACGTTTATAAGATCGTCACAGGTGACGAATCATGGATATAAACAGCAATCGACCGTGTGGGTCTTCGAAGACTAGCCAAATCTAACGAAAGTCGTTCGGGGAAGAAGCACTTCGAAGCAAATGGTCGCCTGTTTCTTCGGTAAAACTGGTCATGTGGCGTCAGTTCCGCTTGAGCAACGTAGGACGGTCAATTCTGAATGGTACACCACAATTTGTTTGCCTGAAGTCTTCGGAGAAATTCGAAAAACGAACAAGAGAAGACAAATCATTGTGCACCATGACAATGCGAGCTCTCACACATCAGCTCACACTAACACAAACGTCGAATTGATGGGTCTGACTTGGCACCCGCACATCAAGGGAAAAATGCGTGGTCAACGATTTTCGTCGCCACAAAATGCTGTTTGAAGAGTTCAAAAACCATGTTTTGCAGGTGTCTCAATCGGAGTGGAAAAAGTGCTTCGACAATTGGTTTGAGCGCATGCAAAAGTGTATAAATCTTCCTGGAGAATACTTTGAAAAACAATAAAACCATTTTTGATCAAAAAAAAATAGACCAGATAAATCCAGAAATTATTTATTGTTACTAATTATTGTTTTTGATTCAAAGAAAACTCTTCGAAGAAAAACGCTACGAACTTATTTCTCAGGCCCAAGTTTATACCTTTGCAGATGTTTGTTAAACATAGAAAGAAGCATCTCCGACTCCATAAAGTATATACCAGGGACCGTAACTGTTATAACTTTTTGGATAAAAATTTTGAAATAACAATTATTTTCTAATTTTTACATAAAAATTTAAAAATAATCGTTATTCTATGATTTTTAAATACAAATTTTAGTTTTAACAGTTAAATGGTAATTTTTATATAAAAATTTTTGAATAACAGTTAAAACTAATTTTTATTATAAAAATTTAAATTAATTTTTATTTTGTAATTTTTATAATAAAAATTACTTTTTAATTGTTATGAAAAATTTTTATTATAAAAATTTTTATAAAAATTACTTATCTAGTAGGCGTTTGTAAATTATAGAATATCTTTGATAGAAGGATACAAGATTTACTTAAACCTACTAGATTAGTAATTTTTATAAAAATTTTTTTAATAAAAAAATTTTCAAAACAATTAAAAATTAATTTTTATTATAAAAATTACAAAATAAAAATTAATTTAAATTTTTATAATAAAAATTAGTTTTAACTGTTATTAAAACATTTTTATATAAAATTACCATTTAACTGTTAAAACAAAATTTTTATTTAAAAATTATAATATAACAATTTCAAAATTTTTTTGTGATAAAAATTGCAAATAAAAATTTTTCCCATTTAAGGACTCGCCATTCAAAATTATGAAGATTCATATACTCCATTTTTTCAGGGGATCCATATTTCTTAGTAATTTTTTTCACTTCCATAACTGTTATTTTCGGTCCCTGGTATATACACCTAATTTTGTTTTAACACTGTAGAAACGTATTAACAGAATAAGCTATGAAATCAAAGCTTTTGAATGAGCGCCGCACCTGTAATAGATACTCCTTGGTTTTAGCGTTCGCTGAAGAGACAATAATAACGTACGAATTTTTAGGTGACGGCTGGTATTCAATAGAGAATAAACCAAACTCCATATATAGCCTAGATTACGTGGAAGACATATGCTTCATAATGCATACAATGGAAGGTCCCTCAGCAAAACTAAAGTCTTTGGAATAATAAATAATAAACATGTCTAGAAGACCCTCAAAGCTGAGCTTGCCGCTAACAAACGCACTCCTGGGGGGAGGAAGAAGACAACGCACACTAAAATGGTCACCTGAGAGCCAAGACAACCACCTAGTCTATGGGGTCCAGAACTAACCCAACCCCCTTGCCAAAATGCGTCAACTTACCCAATGGAAAAGTGATGTAATCGCACATGCCCAACAATTGACCAAAACAAATGACCTTATCCTCGGGTGAGATGCCAATCTCTTTCATCTGTTCGATGGCAAAACGTACGGTATCCTCATTATGTGAGGCCACCATAATGCCAATTTTACGTGCATCCTCGCCACAATCCTTCATGAGCTATAAAATAATGAAATAAGTTAATTTGCCACAAAATCCGACTCCGACTCCTTGACTCACCTTAATGCGACGCAAACACTCGGACAGGGTCTTGTGATACATATCGGTGGTGGCCTCAAAATTGGGATTAACCGGATCTGGATAGCCCAAAGCCTGGGCACGAGCACGTTCCTGATCCATATAGGCGCCACGCACTAATTTGGCACCAAAATAGAAATTCTGACGATTGGCCTGCTCCAAATCGGTGCACACCTGAAGAGGGTGAAATATCAAATGGGGATTAGCTGGAAGTCTTTGATTTGAGATTAAACCAAAAACTCACCTCGCGATAGGTTTCACGCAAATAGCATTGATAGGTGTTGAATACAATGGCCTTGTCTTTGTTATATTTGCGCATCATTTCCAGGGTGATGCGTGAAATGGCGGGCTGGAAATAGGTTTGCTCAGCATCAATCATAATGCGCACATCCAGCTCAGCGGCAGTCTAAATATAGAGAGAGAGAGAGAGGGTGGATTAGGCTAGGCAACAATAGCGTGTGTCAGTGGATGGCATCCATCTCATACCTTTACAATTGTGTTTAGACGACGAATCATATTTCTAAACATTTCCTCTTCTTTGGGCGGTATTTGTGAGATCAGTCGACGCATTTGACCAGTTTGTGGATCGGGTACACGAAATGTGTCACTCAATTGCGAATTTTCGTCCACAATACCCGACCAGGGAAACAGATGCAAAATACTTAAAGGAAAGTAAACCAATTAAATCAATTTCGAAATGAAGTTTGGCCTAAAACTTACCCCTCCTTGTCCGAAGTCACATTCTTCAAGAACTCCTGCACATCCTTGTTTTCGCCAACGGTGGCATAATACTTCTCGAGATCCTTAATGGTCTTATGATGGGTCAATACATTACCCTGGCCGCCAACCAAATCTTCCATATACATACGTGTGCGCATTATAACCTCAGAAAGTTGCAGCTAAAGAAAAAAAAGGAGGAGGAGGTATAAAGTGGCTCAGTTCAACTTACCAGCAGCTGTGGACGGCCCAGGGCAGTCAATTTGATGGCGGTAATGCCTGTACCAAAGGTGGCGCCTGTTCAAAAAGAAGTAAGTATTAAATGTTAGGCACAAAGGGATAAAATATAAATAATTGAAAGATCTACCACACAAACTACAACAACACACACATATAAAAAGCCTTGCAAAAACTAAACACAAACTACATAAATTTATTAGCTTTTTGTTTTCTCTCTCTTCAAGCCAATGTTTGATCTACACAGCATCGGGGACTCCTCGTGTGTTATATTTTCGCTTACCCGTGGCCGTGGCACGGGGCACTTTGGCATCATCATCTTTTGGTTATTGAATTTCGAATTTTGTTTGGTTAAAATTTGTGGTTTTTTTTTTTGGATTAGTTTCGTTTTTTTGACGACGACGACGACGACAGAGAGACCCCACCACATAAATACAAAAAAAAAAATGGGGATGTGGAAAAAAAAGAAAATGCATTCGATAAGTTAATAAATAATGATAAAATACATAAATTAAGAGGTTTTTTTTTTTTATTTTGGAGAGAGATTTATAACAACAAACCCTACACACACATAAACACACAGCTACAAGGTAAATGCATGCTGGGATAGAAAATAGCAAAAAACAGTTGTATTAAGTTCAATTGAACTCACTTTAAAATAACTTTCAAATACAACAAAAAAGTTTTTGATCATCAAGAAATTTTTGAATTTTCCATTATGTCGAACGGGACCGTCAAACACATTTGAAGTAAACAAAATAAATCAAAATAAAACAGATTTGTATTTTCAAGAAATTTTTGAATTTCCATTACATATGTCGAACGTGACCGTCAAACACATTTGAAGTGAACAAAAAAAAAATCAAAATAAAACGGATTTGTATTTTTTCAGAAGGGCTTAAAATAACTTTCAAATACAATAAAAGCGTTTTTGACCATCAAGAAATTTTTGAATTTCCATTACATATGTCGAACGTGACCGTCAAACACATTTGAAGTGAACAAAAAAAAAATCAAAATAAAACGGATTTGTATTTTTTCAGAAGGGCTTAAAATAACTTTCAAATACAATAAATGCGTTTTTGACCATCAAGAAATTTTTCAATTTCCATTATGTCAAACGTGACCGTCAAACACATTTGAAGTGAACAAAAAAAAATCAAAATAAAACGGATTTGTATTTTTTCAGAAGGGCTTAAAATAACTTTCACATTTTTCTCTTCAAGAAATTTTTGAATTTCCATTATGTCGAACGGGACCGTCAAACACATTTGAAGTGAACGAAAAAAAATCAAAATAAAACGAATTTATATTTTTTTAGAAGGGCTTAAAATAACTTTCAAATACAATAAATGCGTTTTTGACCATCAAGAAAAAACATATTTTTCTCTACAAGAAAATTTGGAATTTCCATTATGTCGAACGGGACCGTCAAACACATTTGAAGTGAACAAAATAAATCAAAATAAAACGGATTTGTATTTTTTCAGAACTTTCAAATACAATAAATGCGTTTTTGACCATCAAGAAAACATATTTGTCTCTATAAGAAATTTTTGAATATCCATTATGTCGAACGGGACCGTCAAACACATTTGAGGTGAACAAAAAAATCAACATAAAACGGATTTGTATTTTTTCTGAAGGGCTTAAAATAACTTTCAAATACAATAAATGCGTTTTTGACCATCAAGAAAATTAAGACTTTTTACACTTTGAGTGACAAAAAATAAATAAAC
Organism: Lordiphosa mommai; assembly: GCA_018904225.1. Lineage (NCBI taxonomy): Eukaryota > Metazoa > Arthropoda > Insecta > Diptera > Drosophilidae > Lordiphosa > Lordiphosa mommai. The sequence goes on from JAEIFT010000166.1 coordinate 487,593, forward strand.
GGTTTTATTTTTCAGAAGGGCTTAAAATAACTTTCAAATACAACACATATTTTTCTCTACAAGAAATTTTTGAATTTCCATTATGTCGAACGGGACCGTCAAACACATTTGAAGTGAACAAAAAAAAAAATCAGGTAAAAACGGCTTTGCCATGTTTAAAGAAGGGTTCTTAAAAGTAACTTCAGATACAACAAAAATTTTTCTCTACAAGAACTAGTTTTTGAATTTCCATTATGTCGAACGGGCTATATGCTATAGTCATCCGATTTTGAACAAATTTTACCAGAATTGTGTGGAAGCATATGAAGCTAAAATATACCACGATTGGTAACGCTACGATGGAAAACAAAAGATTTTTCTCACTAGAACTAGTTTTTGGACCGACCGTTCCTATGGCAGCTATATGCTATAGTCATCCGATTTCGATAAATTTTTCCAGAATTGTGTGGAAGTATAAGAAACTAATATATACCACGATTGTTGATGCTACGATGGAAAACAAAAAAGTTTTTCTCACTAGAACTAGTTTTTGGACCGACCGTTTCTATGGCAGCTATATGCTATAGTCATCCGATTTTGATAAATTTTGCCAGAATTGTGTGGAAGCATATAAAACTAATATATACCACGATTGGTGATGCTACGATGGAAAACAAAAAAGTTTTCTCACTAGAACTATTTTTTGGACCGATCATTCCTATGGCAGCTATATGATATAGTCATCCGATCCGGCCGATTCCGACAAATGTGCAGCGTATTTGTATTTAAAGACTTTTTGCAAAGTTTGGTCAAGATAGCTTTAAAACTGAGGATATAAAAATCAATTTTAAGCACTGTCGCACGGGACATGTCGTACGAGACAATTCTTCTAGCAATCATATTTTAAATAGGCGGTCCAAAAAAAAATTTCCCAATGAGCCGGTTTCTCTATTGCGAATTATGTAAAGCAACAACATATCACAACGAGCTTGCACAATAGCAATAAAATGAAGGCTAGGATGCTTGAAAAAAATTAAAATCCTGATAATTCATTTAACTTTGAATTATGCCAAGCTATGTTTTCCGCAATCATTCCGTTTAATATGCCTTAAGTAACCGAGTATTTAAATAATTTGTAAAAAAAACAAGTACGAAAGTCGGTCAAGCACGACTGTAATATACTTATATAATATAAGTGTGAGGTTTTTTCAAAATCTGGGGGTGGCAACTCTTTCGACTATCGTTCATCTGGTTGGAAAACGATGTATAATACATAACAAAAACGTATCTATAATCGCGGGTATCACGAGTGATTTCTGACCGCAGGCCATCTCAATTGCATCACTTCTCTCATACTTGGTCTTTGCCTCCTTACACAAATATCTATGGGGAAGAAGGGAGGGGGGAAACTGAGAGCGGCGCAGTCCAGTTAGCTAATGCCGTCAAGCAAATTCTAGTTGGGAAATTACCAGTTATCTTCTGCCCTCTCGCTCTCTCTTGCTCGTAAGTTCTACCAATCGCTGCGGTGTTGTTGTTGCTTTGAATTTTCTTTTACGTATAACTCTAATATCGTTCATCTGATCGAAAAACGATGAATGGCGGGTCGATCAATAATGGGTAGTAGAATATATGTCTAGAATGTTCGAACTAACTATCTCCAAAATTGTGGGAGTTATTAAGGTTTTTTTTAATTTGCGGGGTAGGCAGGGGGCGTGGTAAAAATTAAAAATAAACTTGATCTGCCTGCAGGTATAAGAATTATATGTTCATACACTTCAAACCTCTAGCTCTTACCATCTCTGAGATCTCAGCGTTCATACGCACAAACAGACGGACATGGCTAATCTGTTAGCTAGAAATTCGTCCATTTGGTCGACTACAGGGTAAAACAGCTGTTTGAGGAGGTGAGTATAACAACGCAAGAAACATTTCGAAGGAGCAACATTCGATTCCGAAGGCAAATCGCTAAACTTATGATAGTTCGATATAGAAAAAAAGAGAATGAAGTTAAATTCATTCAGGAAACCCCTTCTAAAGCAGCGATGGGCACCCAGTGGCACATTGCGCCCTTAAAGCCCGGCCAGTTATTGCTCTCAAGTTATTGCTCTGAGTTCAAAAATGAATGAAAAAAGAAAACAGATTGTTGTTGTAGCGCCCTTTCGTTAGTTCTTAAGTCTAAATTTTGATATTTTCAAGTTTTCATTGATATAAAAAAGTAAAGATAAGGTTTAAATGATAATTCATGCCATACTATGTAGTGGGGGGAAATAAGTAAGGGGGATGCTTGCATGCCACAAGTAGGTAGGTGCATATATTAATAATGATTAATCAAAACACCAACAAATTTCCATACCCATTCCCACATTCTCACTTACCCGAAACTGCCTCCAAACACTTAATGAACGTCTCCATGTTGCGCTCACAGGTTGCCTCATTCAAATAGAAATAGGTACGAGCACTGCTCACCTTATAGCGTCGATCGGCAAATGATTTATCCACATGATATTGTGGCATGGCGCCTTCTTCCTTATTTTCGCCAGCACTCGAAACGGAAGATCTTAAGGGAAGAAGAAGAAAAATTAATTTCATTTCGAAATTTTTTTTTTTTTAATCAAAATTAACTTACTCAACTTCACGTTTCTCAGCCTCCTCCTGGGAGATATCTTCTTCGACGGAATAATCAAGAATGGGCTTGACACCAAATGAGCGAAGTCTAAAGAAGAGTTTAGTTTAGAAAATAACGTTATTAATATAGACACATACATATAATATTTGTGTACATAAACTAAATTGGAATTTTGAGAGAAGGGAGGAGAGGGTGCGTGCTGTAGGTGGTGGGTGGGTGGGATAAGAAGAGTGCCATGTTATGGATGTAACTTGGAATTTTCAAATTGTGCTTTCTTTGAATGCATGCCTCATGCCTGTTAAAAGTTAATGATCAGTATCCACCCCTCAACAAAATACTTAAAAGAAGAAAATTTTGTTTAGCCAGCAGTTTTTTTTGTTGAAGTGCATACTGAGCATTAAGGATTGTTTACACTAAGCTGGAATTTGTTTTGTTGTTTTGAATGGGGGAGAAGATTAGTTTGAAACGCTCTTAAGGGGGGAAACATAGAGTTTCTCAATTTCGCTGTACATTTTGTGCCATGATAAACTGATAAATTGTCAAATTCGAAGACTTGGTAGTTTATTTTGTTTGTAAAGCTCTGCGGGGTAAACACAATTCTCCAAAAGAGAAAAGTGCATGATAAACATCAACATAAACATTGCTTTAAGTTTTCTATAAATATGCAAAAGCAAGGGGTCTGCAAATGTTAATTGGGCGCATAATTGTTTACTCACACAGAAAACGGGCACAGAGCTTTCAAAAGCTCTTCTTTTTCCTTTGATTTTTCTACAACAGTAAATATAGAGCTTTAAAGCGCATTGGTTGAATGCAAGATGAATTTATACATGGTGTGGCGCTGACCAAGGAAGGCTGGAATTATCAAAAGCTTTCAACTCGAAGCTTTTAGCTAAATACCGGATTTACACGATGAAACGAACTTCACGATGTTTTCTAAAAAGCTCTAGCTTGTAGTAAAGAGGTGTAGAGGAGAAAGCTACCCCACCTCACCTATTTCCCTCAAACAAAAGCTTTTTAAAAAACTTAATGAAGTTGGCTTCATCGTATAAATCCCGACTTAGACCGGACTCAAACGAGATTTACACAATGAAGCTTGTAGGAAAGTGATGTAAAGGGGCAAACTACCCCACCACACCTCTTTTTCACAAACAAAAGCTTTTTGAGAAGTTTCTTTAAAAGCTTTTTTATAAATCCCATCTTAGAAACAAGATGTATCTATGAGGTGAGGCACTTAGCAAAATATGTAAACTCAAAAGAAGCTTTAGGTAACAGCGCAAGAGTGAGACAGACAACGTCCGCTCAAGCGCGGAGTGACCGTACGCGTCGAGTGTCATAGGCACACTAAAAAATTGCAGGGGTCATTTGAGATGCACGCACATATTTTTGTATGTATGTGTGTGTAAGTCGTACGCGCATACATGTGCGCATGGAGAACAGCCGTGCGTGGACCAACCGTTCACGTCAAGTGTTAGCTGCACACTGACAATATGTAAGCTGTAAAACTTGAGCTTTTGTCTAAGTGCCTCACCTCCATAGATACATCTTGCTTAGAAAGACAACGTTTGCTTGAATAGCAAACTGACAATATGTAAGCTTTTGAATGACCGCCGCACCTGAAATAGATACACCTTGGTCTGTCTCACTATTGCGCATTCTGAAAAAGCTCAGTCGGCGCCACACCAGGTAAATAATTACTCCCTGGCGCTGACTGAAATGTGTAAGTTCAGAGCTTTACTGGCTTTACACGATGATGCAAACTTCTTGAAGTTTTCTATAAAGCTCTTGCTTGTAAGAAAGAGGTGTAGAGGGGCAAGTTACACCGCTGCAACCCCTTTCCTGCCAACGAGAGCTTTTCCAGAAACTTCATGAAGATTGCTTCATCGTTTAAATATCGTCTAACTTAGACAGACGTTTGCTTGAAAAGCAAACTACAATACGTAGCAACTACAACTTTTGAATGACCGTCGCACCTGAAATAGATACACCTTGGTCTGTCTCACTATTGCGCTTTCAGAAAAAGCTCCGACCTTACACATAATTTCACCGAAGGTGTATCTATTACTGGTGTGGCGGTCATTCAAAAGCTTTCATTTCATAGCTTACATATTGTCAGTCAGTGTGCTATGAATGCAAAAGTTTTCTGTCTCATACTTGCGCACATTGACGCAAAAGCTTCGAATTTACATTTTCATTCTTAGCCTCAACCAAGTATAATTCCATTCAAGCGCAACTGCATACAAAATTTGTGTACTACCTCTCGCTCTTCGCTCTTACTCTCCCGTTTTTTAAGCAAAAGCTTTTAGTTTTGAACGAAAAGCGAGCGCCTCACCAGATATAATTTCAACAGGCTCAACAAATTTCCATGGGTTCTACAAATCGCCACTTTCGATTCCAAAAACAAAACAAATCGTATGGGAATAGAGGGTCATTTTTTTTTTTTGTTCTTCAAAAACATGAATATGGAAAAACTTTTCTGTGTGAATGGTTTTTGCAAGCCTTCGCCGGTAATTTACTCCCAAAGCGAAGCAATTGCTTGTGCGACAGAGTGGCGCCAGTTGCTGAAACATTACTTTTGGGGAAAAATGGAGGCAAAGCCGTGTTCATGGTAGAATTATACCTGTCAACTTAGAGCTTTTGCTAGCCAAGAGAAAAGAGCGACACACTGAAGATATGTCAAGTAAGTCGGGATTTAGGCATAGTGACATATCTCCGACCAGTACAATTTTCCGTCGGAGATATGTCGCTTTTTTTCTGCCGGAGATATGTCGTTTCAAAATGACATAACTCCGATCGGAGATATGACGTTTGAAACTCGTCGGAGATATGTCGTTTTAAAGCGTCATATCTCCGATCGGAGTTATGTCATTTTGAAACGACATATCTCCGGCAGAAAAAAAGCGACATATCTCCGACGAGTTACAAACGTCATAACTCCGATCGGAGATATGACGTTTGAAACTCGTCGGAGATATGTCGTTTTAAAGCGTCATATCTCCGATCGGAGTTATGTCATTTTGAAACGACATATCTCCGGCAGAAAAAAAGCGACATATCTCCGACGGAAAATTGTACTGGTCGGAGATATGTCGTCGAAGATATGTCGCTATGCCTAAATCCCGACTTACTTGACATATCTTCAGTGTGTCGTTTTGTCTCTTGTTGACAGGTATAATTCTACCATGAAATACGGCTTTGCCTGTGTAAAAACGGTACCGATTGAATTGATGTAGGGTTGATCAGGGTCAGGCTAGTTCAAATAAAAGAGGAGAGAAGGCTTTAAAAGCTCCTTTTTATACCTGACCCGTGCCCACCGCTGTTTTAAAGCATGGGTTGAGGTCAATGGTGGAATTATGAAATGGCGAGAGTGAGAGTATGAAATGAAAGCTCCATTTCACGACCTAATAATTTATCAGTTTATCAAGGCAACAAAAAGTTAGATATGAAAAATCACATTTGAAGTTTATGTGTTTATGTGTGGTAGGGTGGGGTTTGGGGCGAAAGGATATACAGGATTTTTCCAGCATATTAGTTTTTTTTTTTTTTTTTTTTTTTTTTTTTTTGGTTAGAAAACTTTTCAAAAGCAGCAGCAGCACCTCTCGAGAGTGGGGACAATCGTATGACGATTCTCGCCAGCCACAAAGTGTCCATAGAAGCTCGACTTCATCAGCATCACGAAAAGTTTGCCACCCAGCAAGGTGCGGGCTATTTTCAGAAGCTTTACAAGTTGTCGGTGGTTCAAAGTGGTGTGTAAAGGTGGTCAAAGGTGGTGGGGCAAAAGCGGAAGTATTTTTTTTTTTTTTTTTTTTTTTGGATTTGATTTTGTACAAAAATCAAACAAAAAATATATAAAAATGGAAAAAAGAAAAAAAAAAAAAAAAAAGAGGCGTTAAAAGAGTCTGTAGACATTTTGTAATTACCTTTCCAGTGTGGGTATAATCTTGATCTGATCCTCGCCAGCGACAAAATGGCCATAGAAAGTCGCCTTCATCAATGCTGTAAATAACCGTTGACCCAATATTTGCTTTGACCATTTCATAAGCTGCGAAATTTTGTGGATTGCGTTTGGATTTTGTGTTTTTTTTTTTTTTTTAGATTTAGATTTAGTTTTAGTTTTTTGGGTTATTTGACATTATTCATAATTGATATTACACAAATTGTAGTATAAAAGAGGGAGAAGATAAAGAGAGAGAGAGAGAGCGAGGGTGGGCATAATAAGAATTCTTCTCACATATTTTTAAGTATTTTCTGTTATTTGCTGTGCCGCCCCGGTCGGTCGCTCGTTCGGTCTGCTGTTCCTTGTCACTTGATGAGCCATAAATCAGTTGGAATTTGGCCAAAAAATAATAACAAAACAAAAAAAAAAAAAGAACACACCAACAAAGCCAAAAATGTGTGCGTCGTGTGTCATGGCCATTCACAATTGCGACAAACACAAACACAATATTCAGCGATTAGCAAATTTGCACAAATTACAAAGAAAGATGAGAAGATGAGAAGACCAGAAGGACTTTGAGAAATGCATTTTCTATGTTTAAGTTTTACAAAAAGAAGACAAGCAATTATTATTCAAGAATTGGCAGCACTTCAGAAACGAGTTTAAAAATGATTCATACATGTATTTACTTGCAGACATATGTAGGTATATGTATTGTATGTATATTAATACTCAGTGTGCATTCTGGGGAAATCTCCACAGAAAATTTAGTCTTTTATCTTAAAATTTTTTTTTTCAATTTTTTTGTTTTGCCTTATTATTATAGCTTTCCCTTTCATCCCTTTTAAACCATTTTCAAATATTCTTAATAGTTTAGCAGATATATCCATTTTAGTGGAACAATGTTCTTGCTAACGTGAGTATTTTCATCGTTGCTCAAAACTTTAACCGCGATTTTCTTGAAACACGCTTTTTGACCTGGTAGCCATGATTTGGCCAGTTCTACTGAACCGATTTTGATCAGCCATGTTGCATTCGACGCAGAATTGATGTAATTCTGGCCCGTACCTCAATCGAGAGGAAAATCATTTTTTTACTATTTTTTTACACTAAACTAAAAAAAAAACAAGTAAAAAAAGTCGGTCAAGCCCGACTTTATAATATACTCTGTACCTGTTTGTATGTAACTAATAACTTTAAAGTGTGGGGTCACACAAACTGTGCAAGTGCTGCCCTTAACGATTACGGACAGTGCTGCCCAGCGTAATTATTTGAGTTGCTTATAACTCGAATATCGTTCATCTGATCTGGAAACGGTGTATGGTCGATCGATAAGTAATAACGATTCAAATACGTGCCTAAAAGGTTCCAACAATCTAACTTTAAAATTGTGGGAGATATGAGATTTTTTCAAATTTCCGGGGTGGTAACTCTACTATCGTTCATCTGATCGGAAAGCAATGTATGGGGGCTCGATAAGTAGTGATGAGTAGAATATATGACTTAAAAATTGTGGAAGGTTTAAAGTGTTTTTCAAATTGTGGGGGTGGCAACTCTACTATCGATTATCTGATCGCGAAATGATGTATGGTGGCTCGTTAAGTAATGATGATTAAAATATATGTCCAAAAGGTTCCAACATTCTATCTCTAGAATTGTGGGAGATATGAGATTTTTTTTAAATTTCCGGGGTGGTAACTTTACTATCGTTCATCTGATCGCAAAATTATGTATGGATGCTCGATAAGTAATGATGAGTAGAATAAATTTCTAAAAGGTTCGAACCATCTATCTTCAAAATTGTGGGAGATATGATTTATTTCGGGCAACTCTACTACGTTCTCTGATCGAAAGCATTATGGGTCGTAAGTGGATGGGACTATACTTGGGGTTCGGAAAACAATGTATGGGGGCCCGATAAGTAATGACGATTAAAATATATGCCTAAAAGGTTCAAACAATCTGTCTATAAAATTGTGAAAGATAATAGATTTTTTTCATATTTGGGGGTGGCAACTCTACCATCGTTCATCTGATCGTAAAATAATGTAAGGGGGTTCGATAAGAAATGATAAGTAGAATATATGTCTAGAAGGTTCGAACAACCTAACTCCAAAATTGCGGGATATTTGAGTTTTTTTCAAATTGCGGGGGTGGCAACTCAACTATCGTTCATCTGATCGGAAAACGATGTATAGAGGCTCGATGACTAATGATAAGTAGAATATATGTCTAGAAGGTTCGAACAACCTAACTCCAAAATTGTGAAAGATATGACGTTTTTTTCAATTTGCGGGGGAGGCAGGGAACGTGGCAAAAATCAAAACTAAACTTGATCTGCCTGCAAGTATAAGAAATATATGTTCCATACACCTCAAACCTCTAACTCTTACCATCTCTGAGATCTGTTTGTTCATACGGACAGACAGACAAACGGACAGACGGACATGGCTATATCTACTCGGCTGTTTATGCTGATAAAGAATATATATACTTTAAAGGGTCGGAGATGCTTCCTTCTGGCTGTAACATACATTTGCACAAACCCAATATACTCTTTGTACCTTCGGTACAGAGTATAAAAACTTGAAAAATCTGAATTTTTTTATTGAAAAATATCATTGATTAACTAAAACTAACTAAAATGTGTGGCAATAAAGTTTAGAGAATAAATTCAATAGTTGACTATAAACTTTCTCACCGTTTGCGAGAAATAGAGATCAGAAAATAAGATAACAACATTTTTAATTGTGGTCGCAAAATTGTATTATTCATCGTCAAAACAACTATAAATCAATTGCGCTGGAAATTTTTCCAACTAATATGACATCGAAACTGTTGCCCTCTTGACCATGTTGGTTATTCACAATGTATACGAAAACATGTAATTAAAACATTCCGAAACGTCATACCACTTATTGACGGTATTAATCACATATCAAATCGATGATGTAAAAAGTAAAACGATAGGGAATTGCTAGGTGTAAAAGCTGGTTTTGGTCAGAATTCGGTGTATGGTAAGAAGATAATGGGCGCATTCAGCAGAGAGGAAAAGTTGGATCAGCCTAGTGTTAGGGTTTGGTGTGCTAGTTCTCTGGTAAAAATTGTATTTTAAAGTTGAAGAGACAGAAGAAAAGATTTCCGATTTCTATAAAGTAAATAGGTAAATTGAGAGAAGCTCAGGTTGGCCCTTTGAGGCTGTAACAGCCAATTTTACTTTTATAAAGAAAATATATTCTTGATCAGCATCAATAGCCGGAGTCAGTCTGTCTGTTGATCTCAGCGACTATAAGAGTTAGAGCCATGTGCTTTGGCTTGGAAGTAGGTCTGTATACCATACGCAGATCAAAGTTTAATTAAAATTTTCGATACTTAAAAACCGAAAAACTTGGCATCAGTTATTCCTTCAGACTACCAGATCACTGGTGCTGTCTTTTAGGCGGAAATCCTAGCGATCAAGAAAGATCTGTACAATAAGCATTATCTCTGACAGACGAGCCCTTGGCTCAATATCAACCAAATCTCTTTAAGCGATGGCTGAGCAGTCCGACATACACCCGATTTGGGTACCAGGTAACACAGGGACACTGAGGGTAATTGTAAAGCGGACAAACTTGCGAGACGGAGGAGTACCACCAACCTACTTCCCGATAAAGTGTGCCCATGGCTACGTGCAGGCTCATTTTAAGAGATTAAAAAGAGCAGAAAGTTACTCAAAAATTAGAATTTTACCCTAATTTGTAAGGAAAAGTACCACCAACCTACTTCCCGATAAAGTATACCCATGGCTATGTGCAGGCTCTTTACATGAGATTAATACGGGACAGAAAATTAGAATTTTATACCCTAATTTGTATGGAAAAGTACCACCAACCTACTTCCCGATAAAGTGTGCCCATGGCTACGTGCAGGCTCTTTACAAGAGATTAATACGGGCAGAAAGTTACTCAAAATTATAATTTTTTACCCTAATTTGTAAGGAAAAGTACCACCAACCTACTTCCCGATAAAGTATGCCCATGGCTACGTGCAGGCTCTTTACAAGAGATTAATACGAGCAGAAAATTATAATTTGTTACCCTAATTTGTAAGGAAAAGTAACACCAACCTATTTCCCGATAAAGTGTGCCCATGGCTACGTGCAGGCTCATTTTAAGAGATTAAAAAGAGCAGAAAGTTACTCAAAAATTCAAATTTAACGTAATTTGTAAGAAAAAGTAACACCAACCTACTTACCGATAAAGTGTGCCCATGGCTACGTGCAGGCTCATTTTAAGAGTTTAAAAAGCGCAGAAAGTTACCCAAAAATTAGAATTTTTACCCTAATTTGTAAGGAAAAGTTCCACCAACCTACTTCCCGATAAAGTGTGCCCATGGCTGCGAGCAGGCTCTTTAAAGTGATTAATACGGACAGAAAATTATAATTTTTTACCCTAATTTGTAAGGAAAAGTACCACCAACCTACTTCCCGATAAAGTGTGCCCATGGCTACGTGCAGGCTCATTTTAAGAGATTGAAAAGAACAGAAAGTTACTCAAAAATTATAATTTTTTACCCTAATTTGTAAGGAAAAGTACCACCAAACTACTTTCCGATAAAGTGTGCCCATGGCTACGTGCAGGCTCTTTACAAGAGATTAATACGGCAGAAAATTATAATTCTTTACTTGTGGAAGTACCACCAAACTACTTTCCGATAAAGTGGGCGGCTTTACAAGAGATTAATACGGGCAGAAAGTTACTAAAAAATTATAATTTTGTACCCTAATTTGTAAGGAATATTTTGTTTAATTCAAAATAAAGCTAGGAACAAGGTTAATGAAGAATTTGAAGATAAAGTTCAAGGGTATATCAACTTTTTAGGGAGTTCATAAACCGTTGCCTGCTGTCGCAAGCCAAAGCCATTGGCCCCTGCTTCATCTTCCTGTCGCACACGTGTTGGATGGATGGATAAATGTGTTTTTTTTTTTTAGGAACCGGTTAGTTTTTTTTTTTTCTTCTTTCAGCAAACAACATTAAAGTAATGAATTGCAAAAAAAAAAATATATAAACTGGTTGCATAAACAAAAATTCTTGTCTCGTTTCGGTTATTTTGTTTTAATTTTATTTGATTTGGCAAACATGCGCTAAAAGTAAGCGAAGCCAAAAAGCAACTAAAACTAAGGACAGGTGCTTGCTTTTGAGCTTTTGCCCTCGCGAGAATAAACTGACACAATTGCCAAAAAAAAAAAAGCGAGAAAACGCGTTGCTGTGTGTGTGGGCGTTGTCAATATTCAATAACATGGATCAAACTTCAGGCATAAATGCATTTAGAATAATCGATAAGCAATCAAAAAAAAGGGTGTCCAAGAGAGGGTGGCCGCGGACAGAGTGGAAGAGAGAGAGAGAGAGAGCGAGAGTCAACCAACTAACGCCAAGTTGTGATTGGCTCAGTTTTGGGGGCCTGCCGGTTACATACATATCTCGTATGTGTATATGTATGGGTGTATGACGCCACAACACACACAATAACAACAACAACAACAATGACTTGACGTTTGCCCGGGCTGGTGGAGGGGAGGGGGGTGGGGACTCTTGCCTGGCAAGGTCATCTCTCCGCCGACTGCAATTGCAGCAATTGCAATAAACGTTTTCTTCTCTTTGCTTTGCGATCACACTCACACTCACACCCCACACACACAATCAGTTGATTCCACAAAGTGGATGTCATACAATTAGCCAGGCATTCATATTTCATTTCAAATGAAGGCGGTGCATTCGCATTTCACCTTTAAACCGGAATAAGGGGAAACGGAAGAGAGAGAAAAAGTATGACATAATTTCTTTGTAACTGGGAAACTGAAATGAATAATATTACAGAATAGAGAGACAACTGAATACCCTACCCTGAATCAAGGAAAAAAAGGATTAAATTTTGTAAATTTTTATTTAAAATTTTTTTTAAAAAATTTTTTATTTATAAAAAAATTTTATTTAATTAATTAAATACAATTGTTTGTTGTTCTGAGTTATTTGATTTGCGGTATAACTTGACTATTGTTTATCGGATCGTTTTTAAACTTGGTGGATTGAAAAATTAGGATAATTAAATATATATAGCTAAAATCCGCATCCCAATATCTACAAAAATTATGGAAGATATAAGGATTTTGATGTGAAACACAACTTTAATTTTGGTACGAAAGATTTTTTTGGTAGGGGTAAAATTCATTTTCAAAATAACGCGTAACGCATAACGCCTACACGGACACAGCATACACTCTCAGCAATCGCCTGACCAACTATTTCAATTGAACTTAGTTGTAGTATGTTTTTTCCAACACTATTTTTTTAACATGGTTTTCCAACACTATTTTTCAACACTGTTTTCTAACACGCTTTTTTGAACATTGTTTTCCAACACTATTTTTCTACATTTTTATCCAGCACTGTTTTGCAACAGTCTTTCTCAACATTGTTTTCCAACACTGTTTTCAACAGTGATTTCAACCATCCAACACTAAGTTTTCCAACAATGTTTTCTAACATTTGCTTTGCCAACACGGCTTTTAACCTTGTTTTCCCAAGACTGTTTCCCAATACTATTTTCCAACACTGTTTTCTAACACTGTTTTCTAACACTTTTTCACCTTTCAACATTTTTTGAGAGTTTTCCAACACTTTTCCCTTTTATCAACTGTTTAGTCTTTTCAACATTGTTTTCCAACACTGTTTTCAATATTTCAACACTATTTTCCAACCTCTTTTCCATTTTTGGGAGTTTTCCAACACTTTTAACCACTGCTTCCAAGACTGTTTCCAACTATTTTCTTTTAACACGCTTTTTTGAACATTGTTTTCCAACACTAATTTTCTACATTGTTATCCAGCACTGTTTTGCACCAGTCTTTCTCAACATTGTTTTCCAACACTGTGTTCCAACACTGTTTTTAACAGTGATTTCCAACACTGTTTTCTAACACTGTTTTCCAACAATGTTTTCTAACATTTGGCCTTTGGGGAGTTTTCCAACACTGATTTTACAAGACTGTTTCCCAATACAAACACAGTTTTATAACACTATTTTCAACATTGGTTTCTATCATTGTTTTCCTACACTGTTTCCAACACAGTCTTCTAACATTTGGCCTTTGGGGAGTTTTCCAACACTGCATTCCAACACTGCTTTTAACACTGTTTTCCAATACTGTTTTCCAATACTGTTTTCCAACACTGTTTCCCAATACTATTTTTCAACACCGTTTTATAACACTGTTTTATAACACTGTTTTCAACATTGGATCCTATCACCGTTTTCCAACAGCGTTTTCCTACACCGTTTCAAACACTGTTTCCCACCCTGGTTTCCACACACTGTTTTACAAGCAATCTTCTTGCCAACTGTGGCATTTCTCACGGTATACAAATTCTTTTCAATTAACATCGTGAGTGTAAACCACACTCACACGTTTACTTCAAATTGCGGGGGCAGTAGGGGGCGTGGCAAAAATTTGCCCGCAAGTATAAGGAGACTACGTACTATACATTTCGAACCTATAGCTCTTACTAGCTTTTAAATAATTTTTAATAAATTTGGGTATATCGACTCGGCTGTAGTGGCTGGATCAAGAATATATGTATATATAGTTGAATTTCAATTATCCGGACCTCTTGAGTGGCTAATTTTATACCTCCATTAAGCGTAATTACCTCAACTATCCGTGATTGATTTTATAGCTCTATTAACCGTAATTTAGCTCTATTATCCGTGACACAGGTTGAAGAGGGGGGGGGGGGAGTCAATTTTGTATTAATAATAGAAGTATTTAATTAAGGGGATTTCCTTCTTTTCATTTAACTTAAATAAGCTGCGCATTAGATTTTCCTTTTATTCTGAGTATGAAATTTGATCAAGGACTAAATCAAATAAAAAAGCAAGAAAATACAAGAGAATACATAATATCTACATACTATCTACATAATATCTACATAATATCTGTATTGTTTATGGGCGCAGATTTACATGTTCTTGGTAAAAATGGGATAATACCCATTGTACTCCCTTTGGTACAGATTATAAAAATTAACCAATTTGAATTTTAAACACTTTTTATTTTTGTCACAATGCCCCTTAAGGTCTCAGTGTATTTTGGTTAGGCTATTACAGTTGCAAAAACTATAAAATACTTTGTAAAAATTTTATTACCAACTACTTAAATATGGTTGAACTATTTTTCTAAATGAAATACTTGGTTGTTAAGTGAAAATTTGCCAGTGGGAATAAATGGTAGAGTGACAACAAATGGTCTAGAAAATGGGCATTTGGTTGCGCCAAATGGGTGTCGCATGTGCTCACAAGAACATAAATAGCGAAAATCATAAAACGTGGGGGATACTATTTATATTTCGGGAACTGATATCACTAATGCCAATAGTTCAAATCTGGTAATACCGTAATAAAGTTTGACAAGTTTTTAGCATAAACGTTCTCACAACGTTTTGATGTACAAGCGCTATTTCTATTGAAATTTCCAGAGAACGTTTTTGTTGGATAATTTTTCACAACTTTCGACGGGGATTATCTTTAAAAGAAATCATTGGGTGCTAAATCAGGGCTATACGGCGAATGACCCATTAATTTGACGTTTTAGCCGAACAAAAAGTAATGTGTGAGAGCTCGCATTGTCATGATGGAGAATGATTCGCCTTCTCCTAAAACTTAATTCAAACAAATGTCCGTGTACCACCGTCCTACGTTGCTCAAGTTATACCGTGGCCATAGAAACAGACGACCATTTGCTTCGCAGTGCTTTGCGCGCGAACAACTTTTGTAAGATTTGGCTTCCACACGGTCGATTGCTGTTTTGTAAACGGCTCATACGCATATATCCATGAATCTGCCACCTGAGAGGATTTTATAAACGCCTTCTGAAGCAGCGCGACTGTATTTTTTCAGCATTTCTTTGCACCAATCCACACGAGCCTTTTCATGACGATCTTGCATTAACAGTTCACGCACAGCATCTTTGTTTTCTGGCACAACAACCGATTTTGGACGACCTTCACGGAATTCGGCGCTGAGTGAACGATTGAATTTTATATACCAGCGATATACAGAGGTTTTTGAAGAACCGAGTTCATTGACAAACTCTTATTAAGATAATCCACGTCGAAAGTTGTGAAACAAACTTTAACATGTTTTTCTCAAAACTGTGTTTTTAAAGTCGGTGATCACTAGATCTCAAAACCGGCTGAACCGATCGATCACACGACCTTTTTAAATATATATTCTACAGGGTTTGTTTAAAGGATTAGGATATTCGATAATTATTTCTATTTTTGTAAATCTCGAAAATTCGAAAAATGCATTTTTTAAATCAAACATTAAAATTTCGACTAGTCTTTCGAACAATCCCAGCATTAAACTATCCCCTAAGAGAATCTATTCCGTTTTTTGATTTCAGATAAGCCAAACCAGAGATAGAGTGATCACCGCCAAACGCCTTTTTAACGAGAACCTTCGGAGATCGTCTACAGAAGCAGTATCTTTCAATATTTTTTCATGATCTAAGTGTCATTTGAAACTCAAAATAAGTATACTATCTTAATAATTATTACTTGCAACTGTACAATTAAATTTCTTTTAAAAAAAAAACGAATTTTTTGCGCCTTTCAACTGAGTAGGATATGTGCTAGCAAAATGAAGTAACTCTAGAGAGCAACTTATTGCAGAAGAAATTTTTATATAGAAGAAAGATGAAGAAATTTGTATATAGAAAAATATCATGGAGAATTTTAGAAATAATAAACAAGTATACGTTTCTTCTTTTTTAGGCCCGATTTTTCACCTTCTATTATATAGCACTATCTGTCTATGAAAAGAATAAAATAATATCTATCTATCTAATATTCAAACTGGCACTGGTTTTAGCCGACTTGAGCTCATATAAGTTATTTAAAAGACGCACACACAACACCAGAATGGCGACTGGTCGTCTCTCGAGAGAATAGAAAAATGTGGTTGTGTTGGTGAGCGCTACACTTGCATAATTAAGTTTTTCTGTGCTCACCGATGCACATTTGAGCACATGAATGTATCGAAAATTTTTACATCTTTGAAACTCTAAGCTTAAATTTAAGATAAGTTTAACTAGAGGAAATGCAAATTCTTTGTAAAAAATTTCCAAAAATTGTATCCCTAATTTTAGAATTGACGACTAAATGTGTTTTATAACATGACAAATGGGGGATAATGGACAACGAAAGCCATCAAATACAAATTTAAATTTAATTAAAACAAAAAGATTTTTTTTTTTGAGACAAAATCCCCATTAATCATATGCAATGACTTTATTCAATGATGGAAAAAAATCCCCAAATGAAATTCAATATAAACCGAAAAAAGCTATAAAACGAGAAGGCAAAGCTAACTTCGACTGTGCCGAAGTTTTAATACACTTGAAAAAGTTTACTCCAACTGATTTAACCGGTAAAAATATATAGGATATAGATATCAAATATTTAAAATTTTTAAATCATTGATAATAAAAATTTGATACCATAAAAAAAAAACTTTTCTTAGTAAAACACATTTTCCGACCGATCGGTCCAATGGCAGCTATATGCTATAGTCATCCGATTTTGATAAATTTTTCGAAATTATGTGAAGGAATATAAAACTAATATATATCAAGATTGAAGACGCTAAGATAAAAAACAAAAGAGTTTTCTCACTAGAAGTATTTTGACCGACCGTTTATATGGCAGCTATATGCTATTGTTATCCAATTTGATAAATTTTTCCGAATTGTGGGAAACATATGAAACAAATATATGCTACGATTGGTGACGCTACGATGGAAATCAAAAAATTTTTCTCCAAAGACTTTATTTTTCGACCGATCGTTCCTATGACAGCTATATGCTGTAGTGATCCGATTTTGATTCATTTTCCAGAGGTATGTGGAAGCATATAAAACAACATATACCAAGATTGGGGACATACGATTTAAAACAAAAAGTTTTTCTAACTTCAGAACTTGTTCTTGACCGATCGTTCCTATGCAGCTATATGATATAGTCATCCGATCCGGCCGGTTCCGACATATTAGTTGCGTGCAGTAAAGAGAAGACTCTGTGCAAAATTTCAGCTCGATAGCTTTAAACTAGTTCGCGTAGAAACAGACAGACAGACAGTCGGACGGACGGACGGACAAGCGGAAATGAACTCAGCTCATCATCCTGATCAAGAATATATATAGTTTATGGGGTCGGAAAAGAATATTTCTATGCGTTACAAACTTCTGGGCAAAATTAATATACACTTTTCAAGTGTTCAAAAACGCTCCCATTTTCACTCGATTTTGCGAGCTTGGGAGCAAATTTGTCTCTAAATGGAAAATATTTTCAAGTGTATAATTATATCTGAATCTTGTGAAATCTAAATAAATAGATTTAAATGTGCTCTAAATTACGACATTTTCATATTTTCGATACCGTTGCGCTTTCAAAGATATGGTCCAAATACTAAAATAATTGCAACCTTTTAGATAAAATTTTTGTACAACAAAATATTTAAAATTTCCAAATATTAAGTGAAATGCCATTAAATTCTTTTAATGTCGTCCCTTTTGTTCTCCAACAATTACGTGATTTCTAATTAAATATTTAATAATTTAATGTATTTTGGTAATTAAAATAATGTAAAAAATTGTACTTTTTTTTTACATTCAACTATAACTTTTAAATGCGCAATGATATCTCAAAACTGTGAAAGTTTTAAAACTAGAGGACATTAAAATCATATTTTTAAAATGTACAAAAAATTTTAACTTCGTAAAAATCTTTAAAAAAATGTCGTATGAAACCATCGTTACAACTCAAAAAAGTAATGATGCAGTTCGCTTCCAAGGATCCGAAATAGGGGGAAAGCGTCGAGTTCGGTTGTCTTTTTAATTTTTTGAAAAAAAAACTATCACAGTGTAATTTTTATTTTGAAAATCTAAAAACATTTTTTTCCATTTTTTTTTAGATAAGTTTAAGTTTAATGGAATTCAATATAAACCGAAAAAAGCTATAAAAAAACGTAGATAAGAATTAAATTTAGCTGAATTTCGTAGAAGTAGTATTAATTATCCATCTTAGAAACAAATTCAATTTCAAGGGAGACTTTTGGGAGTAATTTGATAAGATCGTGTTGCCTAAAGCTCTCTGAGATCTATTATAAGACCCAAATAAGTAACAGGAACAGCAGAACCGCTTGATTTAGAAGGGCGGAGAAGACTGGAAATGGCAGTAATTTTAGATCAAGCTTAAGCAATATATAGTAGAAAAAGTAGGGAAACCTCTCATCATCATCTTTATCATCATCATCATCATTATTATTATTATTATTATTAGTCTATTATTGGTAATTGGACTTACCTGCATGTTGTGCTCCACCAATTTCTCGCTGGAACAGATCCTTATACACCAAATAGGCGCGCACCAATTCCCAAGTGGTTTTGCTTTTGAATGCGGCTATGGGATCATTAAAGCTAACATCAAGCGGATCCCGTTGCGGATGGCCTTCCGAATTGGGTGCGGTCGAGGTTGATTGCTCACGTTCCACTTCCACTTTCTTTCGCACGGAACTGGTATCGGAACCCTGAACCAATTGGGTTTGTTGGTGACTCTGACCCGAGTGAATGTAACGACGGCTTAAATAATGTGACCACCTCCTCCTCCGCCGCCACCTTTGCCACAACCGGCTATGAGACTGCATAGCAGCTGATGCTAAGATGTTGCTGACGATACTCAGAGCTTAATGATTCCTCCTAATCCTCCGCTTCACCGGCTGCCGCTGCACTAGTTTGAAGGGTGCGCTGCTGTTGCTGCTGCTGTGTTGTTGTTGTCTTCTCTGGGCTGCTGCAACGGCAACTGTGGCCGTCGAACTGGGGCAATTTCCGCTGTTGCACCTATAGACCAATTTGATTGTTGTACGTTGGGCGCTCAATGTACGAAGTAGAGCCATTGCAAGGTGCAGCAGTTGCGCTTAATGAGGGATGGGATGAGTAGGTTAGAGAAATTACGATTTTGCGTTTGTCCAAGGATGTGTCAAATAATTTAATTTGAATTTCTATTTTATTTTTTTGTTTTTTTTTTTTTTTTGCTTCTCACACAGCTGATTTAGGATTTATAGAGCTTTTTCTTCTTTTCTCTTGCTCTCTCAGCAAGATGCTGCTGGTGGTGCTTTGGGCTGCCTGGTTACTGTTATACAATGATTGCAAAAAAAAAAAAAAAATAAATAAAAAAAAAAAGGAGAAGGTAGACAGAGAGAGAGACATTGTTAAAGCTACATAAGATACTCTCACAATCACACACACAGACACACACACAGAGACACACGCAATTGCACACCTAAAAACTTCAATTAAAAACGAATTTCAATTTGTGTTATTTAATAATACAATTTTTTTTTCCACTTTTTTTTTTTTCTTTCTTTCTTTACTTTTCGCGTGTTTGCCTTTCTAATACAAATGCCGCAAACGTTTTGCCGCCGCAAAAGCACAATTCAAACTGTGACGAAGCGACAGCGGCAGCGAGCACGAGAACACAAACGAAAATGAAAATCCTGCGTGCTTAGGGATGAGAGCACGACAAGTTCGTGACTGCTGACACGACTAACAAACCAGTGACTGTTAAAGCAAAACATTGTGATTTGTTTAAATGAAAATTAATTTAATTCAAGGCTGAATTGAACTTAGAGATATATAATATGTATGAATATTAGGGTGGGTCGATTTGAGTGGAGCAAAAAAAAATTTAACAGGCGATTTATGAACAATTTTAAGAACATTTTACCAAGAAACCATAGGTTTAAAAATAAAAACGTTTAGGTTCAAAATAAATGACCAAGTCCGCATTTACACGATGAAGATTCCTTCAGAAAGTTCTTTATGAAGTTTTTTGTTTGTGGGGAAAGGTGAAGAGGGGCAGCCGAAGCAGGCAAAGCTTCATGACCTATCGCGGCGTGAAGCTTTCCTTTGCTTTGTTCCGATAGAACTGATGTAGGGTTGATTTGTGGGTTATTTGCTTATCGATAACTCGGGTTATCAGGCGAGTTGAAAGAACTTCACGAAGCAACCTGCATCATGTAAATGCGCCTGAAGTTTTGAAGATGCTTCAAAACAAAATCGAAGTGAGCTTCATGAAGCAAACTTCATCGTGTAAACGCGGACCAACATTGTGTGATCCAGAGCCTTGCTGGTATATATAATGATAAAATTATCTGCACAGATTCCCAAATTGCCTTCAGTTTAGCTTGATCGGTTGTTAGTTCCAAGATAGATATGTTGGAATAACTTATTTATTGCTCTTTCCTTTTTTTTTGTGGCCTTTTTGCCATTTATTTCTGAACACATACTAATGAATTAAAATTATTGCCAAAGGTCAGAATTGGCCTTTAAAGACAAACTATTCACGTTTAATAGCAATTTTTTTTGTAAGTAAATCATCTACTTTGGGCCAGGCTTATGTTTGATTTCTATTGGAACATCCCAAAAAGCATATATCTGCAAATTTATTCTGAATTATTTAAATTTTGTTGCATTTATATCAGTTTATTTGGCCAAGTATTCAATTTTATGGGAGGACATCTAGATTAATACTCTAGGGCCAATTTCTCATCTCCTACATAGCACTATCTGTCACTAAACTAACAAATAACAGAGTAAAATTTAGTTTTATCTGACATATAGCAGCTTACCAGAAAATGAGAAATCGGCCTTCATTTGTACATATAAGAACTGATAAAAAGGCTACCTGATTTCCCATTAGTTATTAATGTCTGGGTTTGTTTATTATAAATTCTATTTTGAATCAAGTAGCCTTTTAACAGACATAGTCCCGTTCAACTATGGATAAATGTAAAGAAAACAGCTAGGTAAGTGGTTTTGTACTTTGAATTCCGAAAATAGAGGGGAAGTCAGCAACAACTAAATGCATTTAATTTAGCCGAGCAGGGCCAGTATGTGCCCATCGCTATTTTAAACGTTCTAGAAGCAATGAACCAAGATTTGACCAGTTTAGAAACCAGTCCTTAGACTTAACGAAGGGTTCGAAACTCCGGACCGAATCTTATGCACCATTTTTTTAAGGTTTACAGCATTAATTGCCTTCCAGGTCCTTTATTAACCCTTTCAGCATAGGGTGAAACAGTTTCTTAAAGACTTTAAGAATTGCTCTAATTGGTTAAAAATAAAGTTAAGATAATATATTGAAAGTTAATTTTGGCTAGAAAATTTTTTTAGATTTTTTTTAAGGATTTCTTTTAAATATTTAAAAACGGAAACTCTTTCTTAAGTTTGCTCAGCTTGCTCACTTTAAGCGACTGTTGCAGAGCTTAAGCATTTCACCAGGGATTAATTTCGAAACGAATATCGGTTCCGGTACTAGTTCCGATACGTACCAAAATAAATTTCGGTTAAAGGTTCTTTTTCGGTTTTCAGTTTATTTCGGTTTTTCGGTACGGTAGCGATTCGGTACGATACCATTTCATTTCAGCCTTAAGAAGGTAGAATTTATGATGCGATCTCTAATATTCGACCTATTTGTATCTTTTAAAACCTTTTCCTCTTTTTCGGTTTTCAGTTTATTTCGGTTGTCAGCACGGTACCATTTCGGTACGATACCATTTCAATTCGGTTTATAAAAGCCTTAAGAAGGTAGGATTTATTATGCGATCTAATATTTTTCCTATTTTTCTCTAGTCTCACATACCCACCGATTCAGTGAGTCCAGTCGTTACTGATCAAAAATTTCAGAAAATAAATGGTGACCCCTTCTATCATGCCGACTACGTGCATGTTCACATTTAGTTGGTGGGAAAATCTCATTTTACACCATTTAAGTGGAGTTTTAATATAAATTTGAGTCATCATTACCAAACACTCAACTTGAAAACTAATTAAGATATCGAATAGATGACTATGCATTTTGGTAAAAATAACTCTAGCCTATTTGAGAGCGACAAAAAAAACCCCAAATAACAGCAAAATCACTGCGTAAAAGTCCTCCAGACGGAAAGAATAATTTGAAATAGTTTTGAAATTCTATGGAAACATTTACGTTTCATACATTGTATATCAGGTCATGCATTTATGGCAATGGTTGGTAATTATACGTGCTAATTGAGTGAATAAGATTGAACTAATCTTAGTTAGTTATTTGTATCTATACCAATTTGATAACCAATTCCGTTCAGTGTAAGAGACTATACTTTAGAGTTTGCAACTTCATCAAAACCGTATCAATATAATTTAACTTTTCTATTTGAATGGCAAATTATTTGATTTAAATCTGTGTTAAGTTTGAAGAATAATTCTAATTCTAAAACCTTAAAGATCGATTAAAAAGTCACATGTAATGTGTGTAAGACGGGATTTACACGATGAAGCAAACTTCATTGATGTTTTTGAAAAAAGCTCTTGCTTGTAGGAAAGAGGCGAGAGAGGGGCAAGCCACCCCACCACATCTCTTTTCCCTCAAACAAGCTTTTCCACAACTTCATGCAGTTTGCTTCATCTTGTAAATCAGTCTACTAGGATTAAGCTTAAATAACTATTTAAGGGTGAAAAAACACAAACGTCTGTATTTTTAGCATCCTGAATAATTTTCATCGATCAACTTAATTTCTATTTAGAGAGAGGCCAGAAGCAAAATCAAGTCACTTTAAAATGCAAACAAATTTTGTTGAAAATTTATTAATTTATTGTATTGTTAATTATTGACAATTGCTTTAAAGTTTTTAAGTGAGTATTGTCGTTAAGTGGAAACTTTATTATCTAAATACACAGACAAACAAAATTGAGTAAATGTTGTTTAAGTTTCTCATAAAAATATAATTTTAGTTTAAAAGGGCTGATCTTAGATGACATTAATTTTATTTTCGGCACTATGGCTTCATACAAATAAGACAGCTGCAGACAATGCATCATTGTGACGAAAAAATTGTTATGTCATCTGAGAATAGGTCTTAAGATCTATAAAAACAAACGAATCAAATGGTACGAAAGCGTTTTAAAAATATAAAATTATACCCTTGTGTTCTACAAATCGCGTTTGACCCCAAAAACGACCCAAATCGTATAGGAATAGTGTCGTATTTGGGGTAATACTAATAACGAAAAATATGATAGATTATCGATAAATTATCACGTAACAAGGTATGCATCGGGTGGCAACGCTGCGACTTTAACCTGAATCCTCCTAGTGTGACCATATGATCACGCAAAAACGCACTCTAATGACTTTTGAAAACATCCATTGCCAAAAAACTACAATCTCGATAATTGAATGCAATGTATCAAGTGAAGCTAAAAAACCGACTAAAGATCTAATAAAAAAGAATAATTTTTTTAGTCTTAAAAGCATCCCAATGAAAATTGCTAATCCTTTTTTATTTTGATAATTTAAGTGAATTGAAATCGGGCATATTCAGGATAATAAGATCTTTTTGCTACCACCAAAGCGACTGCCAGTTGAAAAGTAGTTCAGAAATCATTTAAGCTATGAACTTGAAATATGATGTGTAAACTGGTTATATGGAGTTTGAGGTTACCCATGGAAACCGGTTGAAAACCGACTCAAACTAAATAAGAACTAGTTCTCTTCTTATATTAAATTTTTTTAAAGAAAAAAATTATTTTCTTCTATCTTAAAAAATCTGGTTAATAAATAAACAAAATAAATTTCGAATTATTTCAACTTAGGAAATATTTCTCACGAAATATGGTCCATCTCTAGTGCGTGCATCGCGTCGCATGGCGACTCTCTTAATAGTTGGGCAAAAAACTTTTTCGCCTGTGACGTCCCCTATATACAGCTCTCGTCAGGCCCCCTTAAACACACACACACACTCTTTCTCTCTCTCTCACACACACACACACACACTTATACAGTGGCAAATAAATGAGGCTTAAAACATTGATTTGATTTGTATGATTCTGGATTTTTAATTGAATTGCGCCG
Source organism: Lordiphosa mommai (assembly GCA_018904225.1). Lineage (NCBI taxonomy): Eukaryota > Metazoa > Arthropoda > Insecta > Diptera > Drosophilidae > Lordiphosa > Lordiphosa mommai. The sequence goes on from JAEIFT010000166.1 coordinate 512,119, forward strand.
CAAGCGGCAAACATGTCCATAGGAATATACTAATTGGTGTTAATTAAATGCCATGAAAAAAGGATGAGGCAGAACAAATTGTGATTGCTATAGCTGGCCCGCTCTTAATTAATTAGCGTGATGCTAACTGAAAGACAGACGACGACACGCACAGCAGCCCAACAACACCAAACACCACACATAATGTGCAATCAAATCAAAATCAAAACTTGGCGGGTTTCAATTGCACACACACACACACACACGCAGGCGGGATTTTACCAGTTACAATTTAGCCGCAGAACAAGAAGAGAAGCAAGCACAAATGTGCAAATTCATCAGGAAAAAAAAAATAAATATGATTGTTTTGTTACTAGCGCTCACAGTTATTCTTCGGCCGGGTCAGCGCCACAGGGGGGGGGGCAGCTCTTATATAACCTTTCTCTATGCAAGGATGGATCCTTTTATGCCCATTTGCCCCCACGCGCGCTCCACCACTGCTTTTGCTTCTTCTTGGCGTGCCCAAAAAAAAACAAAAAAAACACAAACTTTCAAAACCCTAGTGAGGCTCCTTCTAATATTAAATAAAATACTAAAGTATTTTGTGACAATAATTGCCTGGGTGAAAAAAGCATACCTCTCGAGCGATTCTTAGTTGTTAATTTCTCGTAAATTTTTTGTCGTAGGGGTGACTTTTGCGCTTGCTGGGGTTTTTGGGGGTAAGGGGGAGGCTTATTTCTTGTTGCACGGCACTCACACACACACATACACAAAGAGAACGACGAGAGAAACAACCGCAAGGGTCTGAATGCGCGAACAAACTAAATTAAGGCCAAAAAAAACAACAAAATGTTGAAGCAAAACTGTCGGCTGGCGAAAGCTTCAAAAGCTTCACGCGAGGTGGTCAAAACCGCTGCTGTACCTGGAGGGGGGGGGAGAAGGGGAGCAGCAGCTGTTCGTGTTTGTTTGGCACGTGAGCAACAAATAAATGCATGTAATTACAAGTGCTAATCACGCGCCGGCCATTTTCTCTAATTTGGGCCCAATTAGAACGTTAGACGCTTATCTAAGCAAATGCAGGCGGTTGATTGGGTGATCAGAGCCAACGTTATCATCCTGTACATACAAACACACGCATGCACGCACGCACATACCGGGCTACCGTCTGTGTTATCGAAAAGTAACAGGGTTGTTTGCATCAATCGTTATCGATATCGCACAGTTCAAATTTGAATTTAAACTCAAGATAAAGCTATGTTAGGCCATAGTCTGCAGTACATAGACTTAACAGAGTTTTCAAATTTAAAATGAACGATATCAAATTATCTAGTCATTTTTTATATAAATCAAGTTTTTTTTTACATTTCTAAGAAGGCTTTGAAATAAGCTTTAAAATACATTTATACATTGAAATGAACGATATCAAATTATCTAGTCACTTTTTTTATATAAATCAATTTTTTTTTACATTTCTAAGAAGGCTTTGAAATTAGCCTTAAAATACATTTTATAGTTGCTTCTACAATTTATTTCATTGTCTAACAAACAACTGCCTCACACACAACTAAAATATTTGGTAAATTTTGTTAAAATTTTTTGAGTTAAGTAAGAAAAAATATAATAATTCGACTTTTCTTCCCAAGAATTCCTAAAATGGGTGATAACCGTATAATAAGACTAAATTCGACATACTGGCATGACGATATATGGGATATATGGGACTATGTGGCATTTGTATTGGCGTTAATGAGTTATTTTCTATTTTACTTCCATGCTGGTGCATTTAACATGCATCTGGATCGTATGGAACGTAATGAGCGTCAACGACGTTTATTTGAAACACTTAACCGTCTGCAAACGGATGAGTGGAATGAAATGAATGATCATGATATGGAAGAACAGAGCGAAGAAAGAGAGGAAGACTTTAATTTATAATTAAGATAAAGAAACGTAACAAATTTTATTTGGAATTCTTTGTGATAATGTATTTATTATGTCAATTGCAAAACAAAAATTGTAAACTCTAACGAAAATATAACGAATGTGTAGAATGAAACTTGGCAATTTAGTTTGAAAAATATGACCATATTAATGGGCTTGGAATTTTGAGAGAGAATTTGATCCCCAGTTTAATTTCAAAAAAACAAAAGGTTTTCACTAGAAGTAGTTTTTGACCGATCATTCCTATGACAGCTATATGCTATAGTGGTCCGATTTTGATACATTTTTCCCAGAGTTATGTGGAAGTATATAAAACTTATATATTCCACGATTGGTGTGCCCGATGGAAAGCAAAAAAGTTTTTTCATTAGAACTAGTTTTTTGGACCGATCGTTTATGTGACAACCTATATGCTATAGTCATCCGATTTTAAAATTTTTTTCAGAATTATGTGGAATCATATAAAACTATCAGATTAGTGACGCTACGATAAAAAACAAAAAAGTTTTTCTTATTAGAACTAGTTTTTGGACCGATCATTCCCTATGGCAGCCCATATTCGACGGACCCATCTGGCAACGCCATAACTGACAGAGATGTCAGATCGCTTAATGACATACCGCGTTTGAAGCGTCAGTCCAAGCAGATTTTACTATGGAACAATACACGCCACGCGAGCGCTCTGAAATAGTTGAAATTTACATTCAACAGAACAAGTCAATTGTGAAAACTCAACGTGCTTTTAAAAAATTAAAAAATGTGAAAAGTGCGTTTATACGAAAAATTTTCGACTGGTGAGGCTCTTTCTAATCCGAAGAGGCCAAATAAAAGTCGACCAAGGCGATCGGCCGAGAATATCGCTGCCGTACGAGCCAGTGTTGAGAGGTCCCCAAGAACATCCCAAAAACGCCGTTCTCAGCAGTTGGGCATGGGTCGGTCCACTTTACAACGGATTATTCGCGTTGATTTGCATTTTGTTCCCGTACAAAATTCAATTGACGCAAAGATTGTTGCCTGCCACGGACAAGCCTCGTCGATTGGAATGGGCCCAAAGAGTCATCGAAATGGCCGAAGATGACGAGCAATTTTGGAACAAAATTATCATGTCCGATGAAGCCCATTTCACATTGAATGGGACCGTAAATAAGCAAAATTGCCGTATTTACGCCACTGAAAATCCTCAGAAGATTCAAGAAGTGCCTCTTCATGACGAAAAAGTCACAGTTTGGTGCGGCGTTAGTGCGAAAACGGTCATTGGGCCGTTTTTCTTCCAAATGAAAATGGCCATGCTGTTACCATCAACCAGGAGCGTTATCGCGACTGATGACCAATTTTGTGATGCCAATTATTCGTCGAAAGCGTATGAGGCAGTTCTGGTTTCAACAAGACGGCGCTCCACCGCACACAAGTCGCATAACAATCGATTTTCTGAAGAAATTGTTTCCGGGCCGTTTGATGTCGAAAAGTGGTGATTTGGACTGGCCACCGCGTTCGCCCGATTTTGACGCCGCCTGACTTCTTCTTGTGGGGATATTTGAAGTCAAGGTTTACGTTAACAAACCAAGGACCGTAGAAGAGCTCAAGGACAACATTCGTGAAGAAATAGCCGCTATTCCGGCCGAAATGTTGGCGAAAACGATGGAAAATGCTGCAAAAAGGGCACAATACGTCATCAACGCCAGAGGCGGCCATTTGAGAGATATCATATTCAAAAATTGATGTAAACAAATCTACTTGGAACAAATTAAATGATTAAGATTGCCAACCGCCAAATTTTTATTTTTTTCTTTGATTTTTAAAAAAAAAAAACATGGGTCCGTCGAATATGGGCAACCCTGTATATGATTTAGTCATCTGATCCATCAATTCCGACAAACTAACTATAAGAAATATTTGGGCAATTTGTATAACAATATAAAAATTTATACTATTTATACTATTATACTAGAAATTAAATACAAAAATAGTATTAACCCAACAATGTGTGTAAAATGGTCATTTCATTTATGCTATAATTGTTGCGGTTTTGGTTTAAAAAAAAAAAACTATTTCGGACATTTAAAAAAAAAATTTCTATTGTAGTAAAAACATTTTTCCAATTTATGCCAAATAAAAAATTCGACATTTGACCCATAGTCCAGTGAGCGCTGTTATGCATACAACAGTTATGACTGTAAAAGCATTTGTATACGTATGTGCAACTCAAGTGATTCTAAAACTGTGCAGCAAACAGTTGGCAGGAAGACAATTGGAAAACATATATATATATATGCAATGTACATTGTACATATGTATGCACATAAAGAGAATGTTCATATGTACATCCATACATACATACAATTATTCACTTACCTGAGCTGCTTTTTATTGTGAAATTCGCTGGCAGTATGCCCAGGGCAAGAAGTTAAAAATATCTATGAAACTCAATTTCCATTTGGCAGCAGACAATTGTTAATAAATATTGAATTACAAACAATTAAACACATGCATATACACGCACACACGCAAAGCACCGCCCGGCAATTTCTTATTTACTTTTTTTTCGCAAGCTCTTTCAGCGGCACAGATCAAGACACCGACTTTGGTTTGGTTATGAAATTGTAGTTAAATTCTTTTTTTTTATTTACTTTATATTAGTTAATTATTGATTTGCATTTGTTTTTGTACTAAAGTTTGTCACATTCGTAAGAGATCGCGCGCCATAGAGTTGCTGTTTCATTTTAATACCAACAAAATCCCTCTCAGCTGTGCTGTTAAAGTCCCATGTATATCGATATTTTTATCGAAATCGATAAAGGCGCACAAATTTCAATTGAAATGAGAGTTTAAAGAACACAGAGTTTCGTGCGTATTTCATTCATGATTAATACGTGAAATACATCATAAATCGTGATTATGAGTCATGCAGTATTCACGAAGTGAAAAATATAATGAAAATGTTTCTAGAATTTGAAAATTTTTTTAACATATTTAAAAAAGCTTTTCAACCAAGCTTAAAATCGAAACAAATAACGGGTATGCTATCGGTAACTGATTTGAGTCGATTGCCATATTTCGCATACGATTTTACTAGGGTGAGGAAGTATCGGTTACGTTACATAACCTTAAATCCTCTTATTATTAAAAATAATCATTATTATTAAGGAATATAGTCAAAACTTATAAAAATAAAAATCATGGCGGATTTGGCTAGATAACACTAGTTTACAAAAATAAAGAAAAAATAAATATCCATTGAAGCTGTTATTTTTTTCTTATGTACTTTGGAATGCTAAACTCAAAAATGAAATTCAAACATTTTTATATGGATACGTTTTTGAGTTAGAACTACACTTTCATTTTAAGCCATATCTCGAGTTAGAAAATTTAGATGGAGTCAAGCAAGAGATTAATCAAAAGGGTATGCAATTCCTAATAATCTAGTTGAAGAACATTTTCCAATCGGTCTAGTAGTTTGAAAGTTAGAAGCAAAAATATTTCGAAAAAAATGATTTTTTTCTCAAAAACGTGAAATTTTTTTCCCAAAATCTGTAAAAGGTTGAAACTGATAAAAATAAATTGTTTTTTTTTTCTTTGTTCTTATGAATATCACTTTTACGAAGAAAATAAAGTATTGATAAAGAATAAATAAAAGGAGTGGTGGGCAATTAGGTACAAGTACTAACAGTCAAATTTCAGAGTCTTATTTTATTTTTTCTAAGCTTTTGGCCTTGCTCTTAATTTTTTCTGTGATTAAGCTTCTATTTGAACTCGTACATTGAGCAAAAACGAAGTAAAATAAAAAATTATTTTTTATAAACACGTAAAATAGTCAAATTTGACAAAATTGCTCAAAACTTTGCTATTTATCCACAGATTTTCATCATCAATACCTTATTTTCTTCTTAAAAGAGCAATTTATTAGAGTAAATGAAAAAACAATTTTTTGATTTTAATTTTCAATCACTTACACAGTTTAGAAAATCAAATTTTTCACGTTTTTAAGAAAAAAAATCATTTTTTACGAAATATTTTTGCTTCTAACTTTTAAACTACTAAACCGATTGGAAAATGTTCTTCAACTAGATTATTAGGAATTGCATAGCCTTTTGATTAAGCCCTTACTTGACTCCTTCTAAAGTTTGTAACTCGAGATATGGCTTAAAATGAAAATGTAGTTCCTAACTCAAAAACGTATTCATACAAAAATTTTTGAAATTCATTTTTGAGTTTAGCATTCCAAAAGGCATCTTTAAAAAATAATAGCTTAACACTTACAGATTTTTAGAAAATCAAATTTTTCAAGTTTTTAAGAAAAAATCATTTTTTTCGAAATATTTTTGCTTCTAACTTTTAAACTACTAAACCGATTGAAAATGTTCTTCAACTAGATTATTAAGAATTGCATAGCCTTTCGATTAAGCCCTTGCTTGACTCCTTCTAAAGTTTGTAACTCGAGATATGGCGAAAAACTAAAAAATAAGTCTAACTCAAAAACGTAAACATACAAAAATTTTTGAAATTCATTTTTGAGTTTAGCATTTCAAAAGGCATCATTAAAAAATAATGGCTTTAATGTAAACGAAAAAGAATCATTTTGGTATAATTATAATTCTTCTATGACGATTCTAAGTGCCTGATTTTTTGATTTAAATTTAAGAAATAATCATTATTTACGATTCCTGATTTTAATCTTTAATCTGTAATCAACCAAAGCATCAGGGAACGAGTCTTTTCATCAATTAACAAAAAGGAGACCAGAGCTTGCTTAGATAAATCCCTTAATCTTTTGTTTAAAATTCATATATAGATCCTAGCAAGCTGGTTATCTTCTCTATATATAAAGAGTTTGTCCTGACTGATTCACTGATTGGCAATCAACGTAGAGCCTGAACGGTAAGAGATAGAAAGCTGAAATTTTCACAGAAGTTTCCTTATGAATTGAAAGTTTTGGAAGTTTTGGTTTTGGAAAATTCCACCCCTAAGGGTGGAAAACTCCCGGAAAAGCTAATATGGGGAAAATTTTGTTTTTCATCCGATTGACTTGAAATTTGGTTTTGTAAGTAAAGTAAGCGAAATAATTGGACACCTGTTTCCCAGATTTCGGAAAATCCGCCCACAAAGAAAATGGCCGGAAAATTCTTCATGGAAAAAACTATTTTTCATCCGATTGACTTCAAACTCGGTTTGTGAGGATGGTAAGCAGAATAATTAGACTTGAGATTTTCCGATGATGGAAAATCTGCCCGAAAAGTCGGGAAATTCCGGAAAATTCCATATGGAAAAAACTATTTTCATCCGTTTGGCTTCAAACTCGGGTTGTAAGGGTAGTTTGCTAAATAATTAGACATGTGATTTTTCGATTATGGAAAATCCACCCACAAGGAAAATGGCCGGAAAATTCTATATGGAAAACACTATTTTTCATCCGATTGACTTCAAACTCGGTTTGTAAGGATAGTATGCAAAATAATTAGACTTGAGATTTTCCAATGTTGGAAAATCCGCACGAAAAGTCGGGAAATTCCCGGAAAATTCCATATGAAAAACTATTTTTCATCCGTTTGGCTTCAAACTCGGTTTGTAAGGTAGTTTGCTAAATAATTAGGCATGTGATTTTTTGTTGGTGGAAAATCCACCCACAAAGGAAAATGGCCGGAAAATTCTATATGAAAAACACTATTTTTCATCCGATTGACTTAAACTCGGTTTGTAAGGATAGTATGCAAAATAATTAGACTTGAGATTTTCCAATGTTGGAAAATCCGCACGAAAAGTCGGAAAATTCTATATGGTAAAACCTATTTTTAATCCGATTGGCTTCAAAATCGGTTTGTGAACACATTATAGAAAATAATTAGACATTTGATTTCTCGGTGGTGGAATTTCCGCCCACAGGCAAGAATAATGGTGGGCGTATTTCGGTTCAGTGACAATGGCTATTTGTGAGCCGATCTGAATAAAATTCGTTTTGTAAGATCTAGGGTCACAATAAATGGAAACACGTGTTTTTTATTTCGGGAAGTTCATCGCAAAGGTCGGATTATGGCTGCGGGGGTGGGTTTTTTGGCCGATATGTATTAAATTTGGTTTGAAAGCTCTATGGGCCCATTAAATAGGATAAAGTTTTTAGCTTTGCGCTTACTCACCCTCAAGGTAGGATAATGGGTCCCGGGGGTGGTTTCAGTCAACTAGGTGGAAAATAATTTTCTCATTTCTGATGGTCGGAAAATGGGTGCGGGGGTGGGATCATTGCCAAACGTTTTTTTCATCATTTTGGCGGCTTTATTGACGGTGGCGAAGCGAAGCGCGCCGGGTTATATGCTAGTATCCATATAATTCACCAGCAACTGTCCTAGTTAAGCATTTTTGGTTTCTTCTTTATATATTTAATTATTTTAAAATTCAATCACAAAGTCAAAATAATTTTTGTTTTTTTTTTTTTTTTTGGGGAACTTTGAATGTATACAATTTTTCGTTTATTTTTCACACGTTACATTTGAAAATTAGGTTGTTGTTGGGGGGTGGAGGAGGAGGCGGCTGGCAAATGGGGGTTTTTCCTGTTTTCATTCGTTTGCTTAAACATTAAGAGTACAAAAATACATAGACTTTGTGATTACGCAACATTATGATCAATTATCAACGTGTCCAAGATCGAATTACAATTTTTAACCATTCAAAAAAAAAAGAAGTAATTGAAAAGTTGGAGACAGGAAAAACGTGTTCGATTTATGCAATAGGCAACAATTAGAATTAGCTGGTGGTGGTGCTGCTGGTGGTGTATAAACTAGGATATGCCCTTAGCCCTCCTGGCCAAAGTCCTCTGTGAATTTGCGCAGCTTTGTCAGGTCCTCCTCGTTGACAGTGGGTTTCGTGCGTGACAGGGACTTGAGCATGTCGCGCTGGAAAAGGGAGTAAGAATTAAAAAAAAAAGGATTTTACAAGGTACTCAAGAATGTTGTCTTACCATAGTCACAGGCGGTTCAAACAGCTTATCGCTGGGCACATCCATCCAGTTCATTTCCACCGCACCCTCATCACCCGGCGAACAGGGCAGCAATAGATCATTAACAATCTCCTCCTTATTTGTGGAGCTGGGTCCGGTAACGCGTTTAAAGTGTGTGGCCATTTGTACCTTGCGTACGGGCTCCATTAAAGCATCACGCACCACTATAGAAATATCTGCGCCCGAGTATCTGAGTGGGGGGAAATGATAATAATTAGTATAATAATAAGTTAACTTTTCCTTATGCCTACCCCTCGGTCTTGCCCGCCAGCTCCTTGAGATCCTGTTCGGTCAGCACATGCGTGGTATTGCCCAAATGTATCTTGAACATCACCAGCCGTGCATGCGCCTCCGGCAATGGAATGTAGATACGCTTCTCGAAACGCCTGCGTATGGCCGAATCCAATACCCAGGGTATATTGGTCGCACCCAGCACCAGTATGCCATCGGTGTCATTGCCCACTCCCCTGCATTTGCACCAGAAATTCGGTCTTAATGCGACGCACACTGTCATTCTCATTGTCCGAACGGGCCGAGCACATGGAATCGATTTCATCGATAAATATGATCGAGGGCTTGTGCTGGCGCGCCAACTCGAAGAGATTCTTGACCAGTTTCTCGGATTCGCCCAGCCATTTGGACATCAAATCTGAACTGGATACCGAAAAGAATGTGGAACGATTGGCCTCGGTGGCCACGGCCTTGGCCAAATACGATTTACCCGTGCCGGGTGGGCCAAATAGCAATATACCCTTCCAGGGTATACGTTTGCCCGTAAACAGTTGCGGAAACTTAATGGGCAGAATGACGGCCTCTTTGAGAGCCTCCTTGGCCGCATCCAGACCGGCCACATCGGACCATTGCACTTGGGGCTTCTCAATGACAATGGCGCCCTCGAGTTTGCTTTGCAGCTTTTTCTTTTCCGGATCATCGTCATCCTCGTCATCGCTATCGCTCTTCTTGTCTTTGTCATCCTTGGAGCTGGATTCGCCGCCCTCCTTGATGGGTTTCTTCTTGCCCTTTTTCAGGTACTCCTTGAGTTTCTCGGCACGATCCAAATACTGTAGACATTTGGCTCGAATTGAATCCTTGGCCTTCTCGCCCTGAGCCTCATCTGGGGCAGGTAATAGAAACTTAGAGAGAGGGAGGAGGAGGAGGGGGCGTGGGCTAAAGGCTACTCACACTTGATGGTATGTAGAAAATACTCCACGCCATGCTCATACAAACGCAAGGCCTCCTCATAGTTCTTGTTGCGATCCTCTTCGGTGGCCTTAGTCACCAGATCGATGGCCTTTTGTAGTGTGGTGCCGGCTGCCATGATGCTGTGGGCAAGAATGAAAGTGTTAAATATGACGTCACTGGAGTTAAGGCTCTTCATTTTCTTAAATAGTTTTTCCTGCATCTTTAACATACACAAAATCGAATTTATTGGTGTCGCCGCTGCTATGACTAATGCTTTGGTGAAACCATTGACAAAAACAAATTGCATGACGAAGTCAAAGGCAGGCGCAGTCTCTTGACTTGTCTTTGAATTCTTTTTTTTTTTGTTCGCACTCTACTCACATTACTCTTGATATTCTAGTTGACCTGACTTGCTTTGCCGCTTTCTTTTGGTGGGTGGCACACGCTAATTGAACTACTTGAAACGCCTCGTTTTGAACAAAAAAATAAAACTTAACTATTTCAGGAGGAATTCCAACGCCAATGACGATGTCTTGTTTTTTTTTTTTCTTTCTTTCTTTCTTACTTTATTTTAATTCTCTGCGTACAGCGTGCTGTTAAGTGCGCACAAAGTTATGTTAAGCGTTAACATTGCACTAGAGATGCGACAGTTTTGGACTGAACGATTGCGCGGCTTATTTAAAATTATTTACGTTCAAACGCGGAAAAACGATTGACAAATATCAAGTCGCTAGCATTAAAAAATAAAAAAGTTATTCTCGTCACAGACTAGAGATATCTAGACTGAACGTTTGCGCTGCTTTTTTGGTTGCGAGGCTGCCGTTCTATTGTTTAAGAGAGAAAAACGCTGACGTTTGATGGTTTGAGAGAGAAAAACGCTGACGTTCGATGGTTTGACATAAAAAATTGCGTCGAACTGAGGTTGCAAACAGCTGTTGCCTTAATTTTCAGTACAAATTAGTAGGCCACATCATACACATACCGTTCATGTCGAACTCGTACCGTTCAAAAAGAGAGAAATTCTACCGTTGCTGGCAGAGAAGAGGGACTGAGCAAACGAGCAGTATAGGTTAGTTCGTTTATGTTCTTGTTGCACTCTTGGTCGTAATAATCCACAATGAAAGTTGTGAAAAAATGATTGCACGAAAATTTTCACGAGTTAATGCCATTTTTCTGCCGTGGTAAGTTTTTTGATTAATCGTTAATCGATATCAAACGTGGTCACACATGAAAGAGTTGTTTGGAGCTTTTATCGATAAAAGTACAAACTTTTTTGGGAAAAGGCCAGTTGGTCCTAAAATGGCTGGAAGTGACCTGACCCAGTAATAGCACTATATTTAGAAGAAAATTACAAAAATCGACCCAGAAGATTCAAAGATATAAGTAAAAATATGTAGGTAAAAAATTCCAAAACTGCGAATTGGGCAACGTTTTTTTTGCATGACCCGTTTTTCAGTAATTTTTTGGAATAATATAAGCAAGGCTGCAAACCTACAAAATTTTGAAAGATGTTCGGTTCGTAGGTTCGAACCCATGACTAATCTTGGGGTTCGGTTACGCTGACCTCGGTTCACTTGAACAAAAAAGAAAGCTTGTTTTTTCGATATATTTATACGTTTCAATTGGATCATATCATTTTTTAGAACGGCCTCGTTTAAGTTAATACAAGGTTAAAAAACAAATCTTGCATCTATCCGAAAAGTCTCATTTAAAGTACGGATCCTACTTGAAAATCAAATAATCCTGCATTACATGACATTAAAGTAACTACGGAATTGAATGAAATTTATTTTTCGGCCATTCTCATGAAAAATCCTTAGTCCGCTTTTACACGATGAAGTTTCCTTCATGAAGTTCTTCACAAGTTTTTGTTTGTGGGGAAGAGGGAAGAGGGGCAGCCGAATCTGGCAAAACTTCATGACCTACCGTGCAGAAGGTTTTCGATATTCTCCTTTGTTTGTTCCGATTAAACTGATGAGTGTTGATTTGTGGGTTATTTGCTGATCGATAACTCGTGTTCTCAGGCGAATCGAAATCGAACTTTAGAACAAACTTCTTCATGTAAATGCTCATGAAGTTTAACACTGACTTACTCAAGTCAGTCCTTCCCACTTGCTTTGAGAAAATCCTGGATGCCACCATTAGCTCACATTGATTGGGATTGATTTTAGATCGGATATCTAGGAGTTTTTCTTTGGTGTAGGCATTATATCTTCCTGGAGCTGTTCATCTACGAGTTCTTAGATTAGAAAGAACAAACTTTAGTATTGAAAATACTTATACAATTAAGGCATATACCAGATGAGATAAAATAGTAAGTTTTCACAATACTCATATAAATAGAAACACTTTCGCAGCTTTGAAAGCTGAATTCTATTGAATAGCTTCCTTATTTATATGAAGTATTGTAGAAAACTTTTTGTCTTATCTGAGTAAAGGCCTTTAAGTAAAAACAATATTTTTAAAGTCTTCGTTTTAAAAATCTTTCCAAAATTCTTAAACATTTTCGATGTACCCTATGTTCTCTTGGACAATTTCCGAAGAATTTATGGATTTTATATTTGATATTTGTAAAATAAACTTTCTTTTTTTTTGCAATTATCTCAAGAAGAATTTTTTTCGTTTGTACACCCAAATTTGATAAGCGTTGTCTCAAATTAAAACTACAACCAGTATCTTAATTTTTGTTTCAATATAATTCAAGAAAGTATCAAATTAATATTAGAGGTGTTAACTTGACCCTATGCCTATTAAATTGTTACGTAAAAGTATTAATCCGAAACTCACACATTTTTCGATGTTATCGAGTACTAGTTCGAAAAATCGAACTGTCATACTCGATTCTCTCTACCAAGCAAATTGCATAAATGCTGACACTTGTAATTCTCAAGTTGTTATTCAGCTGATTGATGATATAAATAGGGCTAATGAGAGATTTGGCAAACTTGAAACAATCTGTATAACTCTCACCAATTATTGCCATCTTGCGATTAAGCTGTTAAACACACCCTTTTTGTGTATGCCGGCTAAATTATCGCAACAAAATTTCAGAAAAATAAAAATGTACGATATTTATTATTGTCAAATTGTTAAAGGATAGTATCAAATTAATACTTAAAAAATTAATACAAAGAAATGTCATTCTGATACAAATTAGTATCTTTTGATAACATCGAAAATATTTTTTTGATACTATCGAATTATCAACTTGATACTTTGAGTATTGATCATAATTCGATACTCAATAGTTTCAAATTTATGACTAAATTGTGTCATTTTGATGATTACTTTTTTGGGTGTAGAATTAAATATTATTGTGAACCGAACCTTCTTTTGAATAAGTGATTCGGTTGGGTTCAGGTTAGAGGGGTTAAAAATGTAAACGGTTCGGTTCGGGCAATTCAAGTTTGCAGTCTTGGTTTTTATTATATTTGATTAATAATATTATTCCTTAAACTGAGTTTAATTTCATAAATCGTGCGTTACGTGAAAGAAAATTCGCTCACGCGCGCACCTCTAATTTATATTTATATTTTTATGTTAATCGTGAAATTTGTCCACCTCTAGCTATAACAATGTAATTTCAGTGTGACCATTTTCGACGTTAACAGAAGAAATTTGTTAAATTCCTACGACCGTTAGAAGGAAATGTTTTTTGGTGTTGTGGAAAGTTGGTAACTTTTCGAAAGTTCAACCAAGTTAACATTAATGGAATATTATAAGAGTAAATAAAATATTTGGCTTTACAGCCCCAAAGCGTCAGGCCTAGCTTTCTTCTCAATCTGGCTTGTGTAACTTTCAATTTTCGCACAGAAAATGCAGTAGAACACCAAAAAGACAACCAAATCTCTATAGACTTCCAGCATAGATTAGAAAGAGAAGGGTTACATGCTGCTGCTCTCTCGCTTGAATAACCAAAGTCACCAAGTTTAGAAAGAAGTTTATATAATTTAAGCATCATAATTCAATCAGCATAAAAACATTGACTTTTTAAACCTACCCCCACATTATAAAATAACAAGGCCCCATTTCTTTTTCCTCTGCTTATATGATCTTCTTTTTGCGCTTGGGCGCATTACGTCGCTTGCCATAGTCCACTTGACTGACCATTAGAGGATCATTGCTTTGCCTTTCATAGGCCTTGGCCGCTGAACTTCTATTTTGTTTCGAGTGCGAAGCAGCTGCTGATGAGGATGAGGATGAGGTGGCTGAATCGGGTGCAATTACACGTTTTAGGGCCTTGGGTACAATATATTCGGGCATATCGGCCAAATGTGATTGCACTTTGATGGTACGCAAGGGTTTATCATGACGCAAAGCCTGCAAATCTCGTTTGTTCTCCTCAAAGAAACCCTTGAGCTTTTCACAATTAAGTATTTCCATTTTGATTTCACGTATGCGGGTATCATGGACAGCCACACGGGTGGCGGCACGCCAACAATCCTGGGCACGATAACGAAATGCTTCCACCTCTTCCATTTTGAATTGATAGTTTCTAAAAGGGAAGACCAAGCAAATATTAGATCAATGTGGGGATGCTTAAATAATAAAGCTTACTTAATGATTTGCTCTTCCTCCTGTACCGCAAAGCTAGAGCGTAGTTTTTGCTCTACAGCCTCATTGACAGCGGCCTCTTTCATATTCACCAGCGACAAAACTGAACCCTTGTTATTGCCACGTGCAGTGCGTCCAGCTCGGTGGATATATGAAATGACATCGCGTGGAAAGTCAAAATTGATAACATTTTGTACACATTGAAAGTCAATGCCACGCGAGGCACTGGATTCATGATCATGACCATGTGAGGATTTGCCGCCGGGTCGTTCCAAATAATGTTCATCGGAGGCTATGATAATGTCATAGGAGCCCTTATTAAACTGACTGATGGTGTGTATGCGTATATTGGCAGGCAATTCAGAGTTGAGCACACAAGAGCGTATGCCAAACTGTTCCAGGAATAGGCGTACCCTGTTAAGAAAGAAGGGTTATGAATGAAACGAAGATCAAGCCAGTTTAAGGTTAAGGTGGGGTGCAAACAAAGCCATCAGCGAGAAGATTAGTTAGTGGTCATGCGTGTGCCAAACTGTTGCCAGCTGCTCACTCCCTTTTTACTTAAGTTTTTGACATCATTTGACTTTGGTTATTTACCCACCCATTTCCCTTGCTTTGCTTTAACTTACTTGTAACATCTATCCACATTGTTGACAAATATAATGCTCTTTCCCCTAATCAAACGCAGCTTCAGCAAGGCATATAAAATGGCTGGCTTATCATTCTCCTCCGCCAATATACGCTGATGTGTTAACTGATCCTGCGGCACCAGTTCCGGTTCCTCTAGCTTCAATGTTACCGGATTATTCAAACACAAACCCTTCATACGCACCACATCCTCAGTCAGGGTGGCCGAGACCAATACCGCCTGATAAATGGGTGGCAAGTGTTTGAGCAAACGTTTGAAATCCTTTTCATAGCCAAAGGCAAATATCAAATCCGCCTCATCCACCACCAGAGTTTCGATATGCTTCAAATCCACCACTCCAGCGCCCGCCTCGGCATGTGCCAAGATTTTGGCTGGTGTGGCCACCACTATATCCGGGCGCTCGGACAAAGCATGCCGCTGGGTTACGGCATCAGTTGAGCTGCCTGCTATATCCGCCACTCGCACCACCTTGCCACACGATTCGGCCAGCTGTTCAATAACCAAACGCGACTGACGGCACAACTCTTTGGTGGGGGCCAAGACCAAGGCGCTGACACACTGTTCGCTGGCATTTAGCTTGGAGTTCAAAATCTTTTGTATCAGAGGCAGAGCATAGGTGGCGGTTTTGCCCGAACCAGTGCGGGCACGTACAACCACATCCTTACCCTCCAGCAGCAAAGGTATGGCCGTGGATTGTATGAGTGTGGGTTGATGCCAGCCAAGTTGGGCTATGGCCTGTCGGCAAAGAAAACGTAAGTTAGAGCTGGTGTTGAGAGAGAGTAAGAGTGGCGAATGACAAACCTTTAGAATACGTTGGTCTAGCTCCAGTTCATGAAACTGTAGCGTTTTCTGGGCCTGGCTCATGATGGCAAATGATTAAAATGCGTGCTAGAGAAACACACGCGCTCGCAAAGGAAGGCAACAACAAAAAAGACAGACCGTTTAGCGGTTTAACCCAAAAAGGCAGACCGTTTAGCAAACTTATCGATAGGTCGATGACATGTTTATACGTTACAAACTCACGATGTGAATGTAATTGTTGGTAATAAGTAGTTTTTTAAACACGAGAAACGAGAACGAGAAACATTTTGACTTTGATTTCTTTGCGACAGCTTTTTTGGCTGATATTTTATTTATGTTTCTGTGTTTTGTTTATATTTGTGCTGATATTTGTGTGCATAAGCACAAGCCAGCGCAACCATGCACATACATACACATACAGGCATCGGATCTGGGATGAGGGATCTGTGATCAGGTATCTGGGATCAGGTATCTGGGATCTCGGATCAGGGATATGGAATGGAATGGGTCTCGGGTCTGAGATTGATTCTAGAGCTGGGATCAGGGATCTGGGACTGGTACAGGAACACGACTTCATATAAAATAATTATAATAAAATAACTTTATATTCTAATGCAAAAATTCTTATTTTGATTTTGATTTTTCTTCGTAAAGAGCTTCGCTCGTACCGTGTGTTCCACGAAACACACTCCTTTGTGTTGTTAAAAAATTACGGAAAGCTTTAAGCTTTTACCGACTTCCAGGTAATAAGAGAATGCCTGTAATCAAAATGTATCTAGATTTGAACATTGCAGGTACTAAAAAATCAAGTCAAAAAATCGACTCCCGACTACTTTTTTGACATATGCACGATCTACCAGCGTAAAGATGGCTTCAGGTGTACTTTAAAAAATTTTCTCCCCCTCAGTTTTTGAGAAAATCACTTTACAGTGGCCCAACCTCAGAATTTCTTCATAAAATTATGTTCCCACATTTTTATACACTTGAAAAGTGTATATTAATTTTGCCCAGAAGTTTGTAACGCATAGAAATATTCATTTCCGACCACATAAACTATATATATTCTTTATCAGGACGACGAGCTGAGTTCATTTCCGTCTGTCCGTCCGTCCGTCTGTCCGTCTGTTTCTACGCGAACTAGTCCCTCAGTTTTAAAGCTATCGAGCTGAAATTTTGCACAGAGTCTTCTTTTTACTGCACGCAACTAATATGTCGGAACCGGCCGGATCGGTCGACTATATCATATAGCTGCCATAGGAACGATCGGTCCAAAAACTAGTTCTAGTGAGAAAAACTTTTTTGTTTTCTATCGAAGCGTCACCAATCGTTGTATTTAATAGTTTTATATACTTTTACACAATTCTGGAAAAATTTATCAAAATCGGATGACTATAGCATATAGCTGCCATATAAACGGTCGTTCAAAAAACTAGTTCTAGTGAGAAAAACTTCTTTGTTTTCCATTGTAGCATCACCAATCGTGGTATTTATTAGTTTTATATGCTTTCACATAAGTCTGAAAAAATTTATCAAAATCGGATGACTGTAGCATATAGCTGCCATATAAATTGTCGGTAAAAAAACTAGTTCTAGTGAGAAAAACTTTTTTGTTTTCTTTCGTAGCGTCCCCAATCTTGGTACATATTAGTTTTATATGTTTTCACATAATTATGAAAAAATCCATCGAAATCGGATGACTATAGCATATAGCTGCCATAGGACCGATCAGTCTGAAAATGTGTTTTACTAAGAAAATTTTTTTTTATGGTATCAAATTTTTATTATCAATGATTGAAAAATTGTAAATATCTGATATCTATATCCTATATATATTTTACCGGTTAAATCAGTTGGAGTAAAGTTTTTCAAGTGTATTAAAACTTCGGCACAGTCGAAGTTAGCTTTGCCTTCTCGTTTTTAAATATTTCCACTTCCTGATGTTGTGCCGTATTACACGGTATACCAACGTAAAGTTGACATATTCAGGTGTATTTTAAAGAAAAAATTAAGAAAATTCTCCCCTCAGTTTTTAAGAAAATTCCTTATCAGTAAGCAGACCGCGGCCGATCAGTCAGTATAAACTCAAAATTCGTCGTTATCTTTTCCCAATGTTGTGCCCATATGCACGGTATGTCCTCTGATTAAGAATAATATTAGCTATTTTGCCTAATTTTTGATATTTTATTAACATAGGGGTAGCTTGCCCCCACCACACCTCTCTCCCACCAAAAAAAGCTTTTTGAGAAACTTGACTAAGACCGAATTTACACGATAAAGCAAACTTCATGAAGTTTTCATAAAAACTCTTGCTTGTAGGAAAAAGGTGTAGAAGGGCAAACTACCGCACCATACCTCTTTCCCACCAAAAACAGCTTTTTGAGAAACTCAATGGAGTTTGCTTTATCGTGTAAATTCGGTCTAAGATAGCCAATCAGACCATATGTAAGCCAAGATGTATTTATTGCAGGTGTGGCGAAGAATAAAATTTGTAAACTCGAAGCTTTTTGATAAATGCACAAGTTTAAGACAGACTACGTTTGCATGAATAGCAAACTGACAAATTGTAAGCTATGAAATGAAAGCTTTTAAATGACCGCCGCACCTGTAATAGATACACCTTGCATTGTAATTAGGTCATTCAAATTTCCTTTAAATTTCCCCTAAATTACCCATCCAAAGAAACGCGCATGTGCGTGTTCGTGCATGGTGGATTAATACAGTCGCAAAGCGGCAGCCACAGTGCAAGGTTGTCGCTGGGTATAGGCTTTATACCAGATGGCATACACATTTATTTCGGCTCTAAGCTTCATATAAATAAAAGACAGCTTTTAAAAAAGCATTAAGCTTTCACAGCTTGCCAAAAGTGTTTCTATTCAGATGCTAAAATAAGTTTTTATGTCATCTGGAAAAAGGCTTAATATAAAAAGATTTAAGGCTGAAATCATTTTTGAATTAAAGCAGCGGTGGGCAGCAAAATCTAATAAAGTCTTGGCTGAACTTACGATAAGGTTCTACCTCCAATTTTGTAAAAAAAAAATTCTTGCCGTAACCGGTATCGAAACCGGAACCGATATTAAAATTTGTTTTAAAACCCTTAACCGTTATAATAGGAACCGAAATTTATTTTTTTGAGCAGCGCGCTCTGCAGTCAAACAAAAAAAAAACCGCGTTTACCTACTCGATAGTTCCACATACCATATCGATAGTTCATAAATAGCAACCATTCGATATATCGATAGTACCATCGATAGGTTTGCAGCTCGAGGGCCCAAAGGCATAACGCGTAGTCGGCTCTATTGTTATTGCACAAATAGATTTCTCTTAAATTGTTATTAAACCATTAAAGTGGAGTGTTTATTTTGTGCGTGTGCTATCGAGCAGTGGGCGTAAAACCAAAGTTTCGCCAAAAAAACAGTAGCTGCAGCTACAATTATACACACACTTTGTTGTTGTTGTTGTTGTACCTGCCTGCCTCTGGCTCTCCCGTTTGTTGAGATGATGCTGCTGCTGCTGCTGCTACTGCCTGGGCTGGGGGTAAAAGTGGTGGAAAATATTGTGTGTGCAACACAGAACTACAACTACAACAGCAACAACAATAGTGCAATTTGCAACTAAATTCATACAAATAAGTGACCGTGTTGTTCAATTTATTTTGGAAATAATTTAAAGAATTCAAGAAGTGCCACAAAAATTGCGCCAATAAGCTAAAGCAAAACAACAACAACAACAACAGCAGCGTTTGTTTTATTGCATTCCTGGCAAACACTTACGCGCGCGCACCTACAGACACACATACACATATGCAACAGCAGAGATTTAACATCGGGTTTAACAACAACATAAGCAAAGGATTCCACGGGTCCGTCTCCTTCTTCACAAATGTTTGGTTTCAGGTGAGGATTAGTGGCAACAGCAACAAATTGTTGTTGTTTTCGATTTTCCATTAGAAACCCATTCGCTGCTGCTGCTCTGAGTAATTTTCTTTGGCTCGCTCTCAAATGTTTGTGTATGCGTGCGCAGGCACTACAGTGTGCTCGCTCTCACACACGGCTGGCTTATGGCCCAGGGATTTGTTGTTGTGTTTGCTGCTAGTGGATTTTATTTTTGTTAATTATATTTTTATTGTTTTTTTCTTCCAGTGCCATCGTTTGGCCATAGAGTAATCGTCGAGCAACTACCGCGCCTGCCCCAAAGATGTCGCGCTGGGGCAAGAACATAGTTGTCCCCTTGGACTCGCTGTGCAAGGAGAAGGAGAACACGAATCGACCCACTGTGGCCCGCTCCGTGGGCACTGTGGGCAAATGGGGAAAAATGGGTTTCACCTCCACCCGCACCTACACACTATCCGCCCTGCATCCAATGGCAGCCGCTGCAGCTGCAGCGGCCGCTGCCGCCAGTCCTGCCCAAAGTCCGGCCTCGACCCATGACCATGATCCCAATGATTTGTCCGTTTCGGTGCCAGAGCCACCGAAACCGAAGAAATTCTTCAAATCCCGCAATGCCGCCCCACCGGAGGTCATTGCCCAGATAATCCAGCAGCTGCCGCATTGTGTGGCCACCTCGCCCATGCGCGACCATGGCCTAAGCAGTTCGATATTTGGCGGTCCCGAGCAACAGCAGCCGCTCAAATTGAAGTTGGGCAAAGGCGGCGGCGCCAGTTCCGCAGAGCGGAAGCGCAAGTCGCCCAAAAAGAAATTGGCCACAGCGGTCACAGGGACACCCTCGACGCCAGGTGCAGATCGAGACAGTCTGAGCCTCTCGCTCGACGAGCAACTGGAGGGCAGCGATGAGCCCACCACAGCCAAGAGTAGCACAGCAAAAAAGAAGAAACCGAAGGAGGAGAAGAAACTCAAACCGGAGGCGCCACCCTCACGCATCTTGGGACGAGCCCGCAAGGCGGTCAACTATTGTGAGGTGGATGAGGATGAGCGTTATCCGACGCCCGTTAAGGATCTGATCATTCCCAAGACGCGAACACCAACGGAAACGGCCACTATGCCAGAAGAGGCGCCGGTAGCAGAAACAGCCACAGTGGCCAGTACGGACGATAGTCCCGCATTGCCGCCACCCACACCCACGGTGCCCAGTGCAAGTGCGAGTGCGGTAGCCACAGCAGTGGAGCCGACACCACCACCGCCGCCGCCACCACCAACACCTGTATCCACACAAGTTGCTGCTGCTGCTGCTGCCCCCGCCGCCGCCCCCGCTACGAATGCAACGAGTGCGTCACGCACACCCGAACATCCGCCAATTGTCCTGCGCATTTCCAAGGTGAGCTTATTGATGGTCCCAAGAATTTGGTTGTTAAGGAAGCGTGTTTAATTCGTATTTTGGATCAGAGCAGTTTTTTTTTTTTTGTTTACGTTAACCTTATGGAAAATTTAGAGGCTTAAATCGGCTTAAATCCCAGCTTACCTGAAGTCTTCCGTTCCGAATGCTGGAGAACTTTGAATCTCTAAGCTACACGGACAGCTTGAAGAACTTTCTTTCTTTTTTTTCTTAGTTTTTCCAAATTTTCACAAATTAATTGAAATTTTTATTTCGCGTTTTGTAACCCGGTTTCCTTTATCTCTGGGCGGAGTGAGTAGTCTTACACAATTACAATCCGATGCCTTCTACATAAGTGAGTAGTTGATACACTCTCCAAAATTTCCCCTCTAAGGGCACAATTACAGGGTGCCTCGAACTCAACTCTGTAGAACTGCTCATTTCGGTGAACAAAGTCACTTGCTCACTTTTTGCTGGAGTGGAGTATACCCTCTAAGGCCCTTTAAAAGGTACTTAACGTCCTGATATTAGACAAAGTTGACTTGTAAAAGCTTAATACAGGTTCTAAGGAATCCATAACGCCCTTTTTCAATAAGCTAGGTCGATATTTGTCTGAGTTATACGCAGATTCTGGTCATATAATCGAGTTGGTCTTTTAAAAGGTACTTAACGTCCTGATTTTTGACAAATTTGACTTGTAGAAGTATAGTACAGGTTCTAAGGAAGCCATAACGCCCATTTTCATTAACCTAGATAGATTTTTGACGAAGTTATGGGCTGGTTCTGGCCATATAATCAAATAAGTCTTCGAATAAGATACTTTACGTCCTGATTTTAGACAAATTTGGCTTGTAGAATTATTATAAAGGTTCCCACGATTCCATAACGCCCATTTTTATCAACCTAGATCCATATTTGTCAAAGTTATAGGCAGATTCTGGTCATATAATCGTATTGGTATTCAGTACACCCGCTAAGGCCCTTTAAAAGGTAATTTACGTACTAATTTTAGGAAAAGTTGGCTTGTAAAAGTATAATAAAGGTTTTAAGGAATCCATAACGCCCGTTTTCATTGAGCTAGATCCATATTTGTAGAAGTTATGGTCATATAATCAAGTTAGTCTTTTTAAAGGTACTTAACGTCCTGATTCTAGACAAAGTTGGCTTGTAGAAGTATAGTACAGGTTCTAAGGAATGCATAACGCCCATTTTCATTAACCTAGATAGATTTTTGACGAAGTTATAGGCAGATTCTGGTCATATAATCGATTAAGTCTTCAAATAAGATACTTAACGTCCTGATTGTAGACAAAGTTGGCTTATAAAAGTATAATACAGGTTCTAAAGAATCCATAACGCCCATTTTTATTAATCTAGATTTATATTTGTTGAAGTTATACGCACATTCTGGTTATATAATAGAATTGGTTTTCAGTACACCCTTTAAGACCCTTTAATAGGTACTTAACGTCCTGATTTTAGACAAAGTTGACTTGTAAAAGCTTAATACAGGCTCTAAGAATCCATAACGCCCATTTTCAATAAGCTAGTTCCATATTTGTAGAAGTTATGGTCAAATAATCGAGGTAGCCTTTTTAAAGGTACTTAACGTCCTGATTTTTGACAAATTTGGCTTGTAGAAGTATTAGTACAGGTTCTAAGGAATCCATAACGCCCATTTTCATTAACCTAGATTGATTTTTGATAAAGTTATAGGCAGGTTCTGGCCATATAATCGATTAAGTCTTCGAATAAGATACTTTACGTCCTGATTGTAGACAGAGTTGGCTTGTAGAAGTATAATACAGGTTCTTAGGAATCCAAAACGCCCAATTTTAATTAACCTAGATTTATATTTGTCGAAGTTACAGGCAGATTCTGGTCATATAATCGAATTGGTCTTCAGTAAACCCTTTAGGGCCCGATTTGAATAAACATGGGCTTGTAGAAGTATAATACAGGTTTCCACGAATCCATAACGCCCATTTTTATTAATCTAGATCCATATATGTCGAAGTTATAGGGAGATTCTGGTCATATAATCGAATTGGTCTTCAGTACGCCATCTAAGGCCCTTTAAAAGGTACTTCTCGTTCTGATTTTAGACAAAGTTGGCTTGTAGAAGTATAATACAGGTTCAAGAAATCCAGCCAATTTTTATTAACCTAAATCCATATTTGTCAAATTTATAGGCAGATTCTAGTCATATAATCGAATTGGTCTTCGAACAAGATTCTTTACGTCCTGATTGTAGACAAAATTAACTTGTAAAAGTATAATTAAGGTTCTAAGGAATCCAAAACGACCAGTTTCATTAACCTAGATCCATATTTGTCAAAGTTATAGGCAGATTCTGGTCATATAATCGAATTGGTATTCAGTACACCCGCAAAGGCCCTTTGAAAGGTACTTAACGTCCTGATTCAAGAAAACATGGGCTTGTAAAAGTAATACAAGTTCTAAGGAATCCTTAAGTTCTTTTTTTATTACCCTATATCGATTCTTGTCGAAGTTATAGGCAGATTCTGGTCATATAATCGCATTGGTCTTCACTAAGGCCCTATTTAAGAAAACATGGGCTTGTAAAAGTATAATACAGGTTCTAAAGAATCCATAAAGCCCATTTTTATTAACCTAGATCCATATGTGTCGAAGTTATAGGCAGATTCTGGTCATATTATCGAATTGGTCTTCAGTACAACCTCTTGGGCCCTTTAAAAGGTACTTAACTGCCTGATTTTTGGCAAAGTTGACTTGTAGAAGTACAATACAGGTTCCAAGGAATCCATGACGTCCATTTGCATTAATGTAGGTCGATATTTGTCGGAGTTATAGGCAGATTTTGGCTATACAATCATGTTCTATTTTGTTAAAAATGTTGAAATAAATTTCTTAAATATATTCTCCGCGTGAGATGATCAAATTTGGAAAGCAAACCGGTTCTGAACCGAACCGTGTGTCTGTTTGAAAATGCTGAACTGGACCGAAAACTTCAATAGATCGACTAGTTCATACACATGGATATGGCTATGTCGAATCGGTCTAATGATAATAATATGTCGAATCGGCTTTTGACGTTGATCAAGAATATATATGTACTTTATAGGATCGGAAATGTGACCAGGTGTCTACTACATACATTTGCACAACTTCATGTGCCCTTTTTAGCCATTTTTAAGGGGCCAAAAGAGAGAGAGAAGCACGGCTTGATCCTTCGGGGCTTTTTATACCCTTGCAGAGGGTATTTTATAATATTAATTTCGATGTTTGTACCTTACGAAGCATTTTATATATTCTTGATCAGCATGACGAGGTGAGTTCATTTCCGTCTGTCCGTCCGTCCGTCTGTCCGTCTGTTTCTATGCTATCTCCTCCCTCAGTTTTAAAGCTATCTTGACCAAACTTTGCAAAAAGTCTTTAAATACAAATACGCTGCACATTTGTCGGAATCGGCCGGATCGGATGACTATATCATATAGCTGCCATAGGAACGATCGGACCAAAAACTAGTTCTAATGAGAAAA
This sequence comes from Lordiphosa mommai, assembly GCA_018904225.1. NCBI lineage: Eukaryota > Metazoa > Arthropoda > Insecta > Diptera > Drosophilidae > Lordiphosa > Lordiphosa mommai. The sequence continues at coordinate 536,999 of JAEIFT010000166.1, forward strand.
ACTTTTTTGTTTTCCATCGTAGCGTTACCATTCGTGGTATATATAAGTTTTAAGTACTTTCACACAATTCTGGAAAAATTTATTAAAATCGGATAACTATAGCATATAGTTGCCATATAAACGGCCGGTCAAAAAAATAGTTCTAGTGGGAAACACTTTTTTGTTTTTCATCGTAGCGTCTTCAGTCGTGGTATATATTAGTTTTATATACTTCCACACAATTCTAGAAAAATTTATCGAAATCGGATGACTATAGCATATAGCTGCCATAGAAACGATCGGTCTAAAAACTTATTCTAATGAGAAAACTTTTTTTTGTCAATGGTAGCTCCTTTCAAAAAACTGCAGGGTATTCAAAACATCGGCGTAGCCGATGTTAGCCTTCTATTTTTTTTACATAAAAGCATTAATTCAATACGGATTCGTAACACTTAAGGTTCGATTTGCGAAGCGGTACCTAAAAGCATCGAACCAAAGATCTTTTTATACACTTGCAAAGTGTATATTAATTTTGCCCAGAAGTTTGTAACGCATAGAAATATTCATTTCCGACCCCATAAACTATATATATTATATATATATATACTATATATATATCCGTCCGTCTGTCTGTATGTTTCTACGCGAACTAGTCCCTCAGTTTTAAAGCTATCGTGCAGAAATTTTGCACAGAGTCTTCTTTTTACTGCACGCAAGTAATATGTCGGAACCGGCCAGATCGGATGACTATATCATATAGCTGCCATAGGAACGATCGGCCTAAGAACTAGTTCTAGTTAGAAAAACTTTTTTGTTTTCCATCGTAGCGTCACTAATCTTGGTATATATTAGTTTTATATGCTTCCACATAATTCTGGAAAAATAAATCTAAATCGGATCACTATAGCATATAGCTGCCATAGGAACGATCGGTCTAAGAACTAGTTCTAGTGAGAAAAACTTTTTTGTTTTCTATCGTAGCGTCCCCAATCTTGGTATATATTAGTTTTATATGCTTTCACATAGTTTCGAAAAAATTTATTAAAATCGGATGACTATAGCATATAGCTGCCATAGGAGCGATCGCTTGGAAAATGTGTTTTTTTTATGATATCAAATTTTTATTATCAATGATTTAAAAATTTTAAATATCTAATATCTATATCTTATATATATTTTACCGGTTAAATCAGTTGGAGTAAATTTTTTCAAGTGTATTAAAACTTTGGCATAGTCAAAGTTAGCTTTGCCTTTTCATTTATATATTAACGGTAAAATCAGTTAGAGCGAATTTATTAAAAACAGTCAAGGTTTAGTAAAAGGTTGTACAGAAAAAAATATATATAATAGATTTAAATAATTTCCAGGTAAAAATAACGTTATCTACAGCAGGAATACCCCAAATGTTTTAGCTGCTTCTAATGTTACCTGAGGGCTGTTGTTGTTTTTTTACTTTGAGAGCGAGTTTCTTATGTTGAAAAGAGCGATCTTCCTAACTCGCCCGCTCTCTCTCTCTCTCTGTACTGCTGGCTCTTTGCTAGGGGACTGTGTGTGGGAAAGAGAAAGCGACAACAAAAACAACAACAACAACAGCCGCAGTGTTAAATTACGCGCGCTTTTACATTAAATGGAGTTTTTTTTTTTCATTTTCTTTTTTTTTTGTTGTTTTACTTTGTTTTTGCTCTACTGTTAGTTGTGGCCCGCTTCTTGTCTTGAACAGCCGCTTTAAAGTAACTCCAAGTGTTAATTATACTCGAATGGAACTAAGAGAGAGGGGGTTGAGAGCGGGGAGAGCTGCAGCTGCACTTGGAGACAGCCAAACATAAACAATGGAAATTTTGTATTAAACATAAATTTTCACTTTACAGGGCACTTCACGCTTAGTCAGCACCGACAGCGACGAGGACGAGGAACAGCCAACGCCTAATCATCATACACATCAACCCACAACAGCAGAGCCAACCGAAACCGCACCCAGTGCTGCAAAGGAAGCGGATCATCATCATCATCCTCCGGTTGTTGCTGCAGAAGATAAAGTTCCTTTAAGTACGCCAAAAATCATAGTGAAACCGCTAAGGCCGCCGCCGCCCGAGAGTGAGATCATTATACATACCACGGTTGCCGAAGAGAATAAAAAGGAGCCGCAGCTAAACGAAGACGACGACGAGGAGGAGGAGGAAGAGGACGAGGAAGAAGACGAGGAGGAGGAACCACCGGAAATCAATTATTGTACGGTGAAAATCTCCCCGACAAACCGCCCAAGGAGCGTCTCAAGCTGATCATTAAAACGGACGTGATACGGAATGCCATAGCCAAGGCAGCAGCTGCAGCCAAAGCCAAGGCCAAGGCAGCCGGTGAGGACTCCTCGCGCAGCGAAAAGAAATCCAAAAGCAAAAAGCACAAGCATTTGAAGCACCAACTGGTAGCCGGAGCAGCAGCACCGGATAACCACAGCTCGGAATTCAAAACGCCCTCGCCACATTTGGCCCTAAGTGAACCGCCTGCACCTGCGCCTGCGCCACAGCTACCGGTTATCTCGCCCACCAATCGCTCGGATCACGATTTTGATTCACAATCCTCGGTTTTGGGCAGCATTTCATCCAAAGGCAATAGCACACCCCAGCTATTGGCCCAGGCCGTGCAGGAGGATAGCTGTGTGATACGTAGTCGTGGCTCCAGTGTAATTACCAGTGATCTGGAGACCAGTCAGCATTCCTCATTGGTGGCACCACCCTCCGACATAGAATCCCGTTTGGAGTCCATGATGATGAATATAGATGGTGGTACGGCCACAGCCGCTGCACCCGGACCCCTAGAAGAGGATATACTGGCGGTGCTGAGGGGTGAGGTGGTTACACCAAAAATAAATGGCAGCACAGCAGCCACAGCAGAGGAGGAGGAGCAAGAGCAGCAGCAGCCCAAGAGAAATACACGTGGACGTGGCAAAAAGTTGATAACCCCAGCCGCCGCCGCCTCACCACCTCCAACTCGGGGCAGACCCAAGCCAGCCAGTTCGCCGCCTTTGGCCAAGCGGCAGACACGTGCAAGAGGGGGAACAGGAGGAGCAGCAGGAGCAGAGGAACAAATGCCCACTGAAATGCTAGAGCCGCCGCGACGTGGACGCCGTGCCAATAACAATAATCTGGCCAGCATTAATAATAATATAAACAAAATAGCCGCCAGTTTGTCGGCCAAAGCCGAGGCCACGCGTCTGGCGGAGAGTGGCCTTGGCTCCAGCTGCTGCTGCCCATATGCCGCAGCGTAGCTATGCGGGACGCAAGCGTAAGAATCAGCAGGTGACTCAAGTGTTGCAGCAGGACGACGAAGAAGAGGGTCAGCCGGAACAGTCAGAGGATCCGCCGGCCAAAAATGCCACACACCGAAGGTGGCGAGGCCTTAGGTGAACTAGATTTGGATTTGGGTGACTCTAACAATTCCTCGCTACAGCAAGATGGTTCCTCCTGCTCACCACCGCCCAGAGATTACAAATTCAAAGATAAATTCAAGCGCACTCTCACCCTGGACACCTCGGCGGCAGCAGGGGCAGCAGCTAATGCAACGCCTCCCGTCTCAGCCGACTCCAGCGAGCCGCGTGGCGCCGTCAAGCTGGTGATCTCCAAGAAAAAGGGCAGCATTTTCAAGAGTCGCGCCTTGGTGCCCTCCGATCAGGAGGCCAGCGTGGCCAAAAGGCATTTGTATAAGCACAGCTGGGATGCGGCTTTGGAGGCGAATGGTGCGGGTACGGGCAGTGATGCCAGCAATGCCTCGGCCTCCAATCCGGGCGTTAAGCTAGATGGCCCTTTGGCAGGTGTCAAAGTTGGCGATGCCGATGATAGCTGCTGCTCCTCCTCCAACAATAATACCTGCTCGGCCAGTTCCGCCTTACGTGGTGATAGTCCCGCCCTGGGCAAACTGGCCTCCACCGCCGCCGCCTCCTCCTCCTCCTGCTCGGCCTCTTCCTCTGCGGCAGCGGCGGCGGCGGCTGCCCATAAACAAATCCCTGTGGCCTCGGCCCTTACCTCTGATGCCTATGATTTGCAAATGGAAGCCAATGGCGGCGAGGAGTTAACCGGTCTGAGAGTGGATCGCAAGACCAAGGAATACTACACGGTGGTGCGTAATGTCAAGACCGCCCATCAAATTCAAGAAATAGGCGAATATCAGGAAATGGATGACGATGTGGAGTACATATTGGATGCTTTACAGCCGCACAATCCGCCCGCCACACGTTGCCTCTCTGCCTTACAGTTGGCCACCAAATGCATGACGCCCGCCTTTCGTATGCACGTACGTGCTCACGGTGTGGTCACCAAATTCTTTAAGGCTCTGTCCGATGCCAACAAGGATCTAAGCTTGGGTCTGTGCACCTCAGCCATTATGTATATACTATCCCAGGAGGGTTTGAATATGGATTTGGATCGTGATTCACTGGAGCTAATGATCAACTTGCTGGAGGCAGAGGGTGTGGAGGCAGCTGCGCCTCGGATAGAGCCAACTATGAGCGAAATAAGCTGAAAGTGCGTGAACTGTGCGAGGAGATCAAGGCCCAGGGCAAGGGTACACATTTAAATGTGGAATCCATAACGGTGGGCACTTTGGCCATGGAGACGCTATTATCGCTCACCTCCAAACGTGCGGGCGAATGGTTCAAGGAGGACTTACGCAAGCTGGGCGGATTGGAGCATATAATCAAGACCATTTCGGACTTTTGTCAGCCCGTGATTGGACCCAGCAATGAAGTGAGTTGGCAGCCTGCATTATTGGATAATATGCAAACGGTGGCACGCTGTTTGCGTGTCCTGGAGAATGTGACGCAGCACAATGAGGCCAATCAACGTTATATGCTGACCTTTGCCAAGGGCCGTGCAGTGGACACCCTGTGTCTGTTGTATCGCCTGTGTGATCGTCAAATTATGTTACATCCGTCCAGCACGAGCACAAACAAAGAGCATCCCGGTGTGGCCATCGTGAGCTACTTATACCCGTAATGAAGGTTCTGATCAATCTGACGCACACCTTCAATGAGGCACAACCCTCGTTGGGTGCCGAATTGCTGGGCAAACGTAATGATGTGATTGAGACGAGCTTTCATTTGCTATTACTGGCCGCCAATTACATTCCGGATCGTTGTGTGTTCGAGCTGAGCATATTGGTAAGTGTTGGAGAGAAGGAAGGTACAAAAAATATATTGGAAGAAGGAAGCATCTCCGATCCCATAAAGTATACATATTCTTGATCAGCATCCGTCTGTCCGTTTGAACGCTGAGATTTCACAGATGGTAGAAGCTAGAAGCTAGAGCTTGCAGGCAGATCAAGTTTAGTTTTGATTTTTGATATTGAAAAAACCCCCATATCTTCCACAATTTTGAAGTTAGGTTGTTCGAACCCTCTAGACATATATTCCACTTATCAATACCTATCGAGCCCCCATACATCATTTTACGATCAGATGAACGATAGTAGAGTTGACACCCCGGCAATTTGAATAAATCGTTACATCTGCCACAATTTTGAAGTTAGGTAATTGGAACCTTCTAGACATATATTCTACTCATCATTACTTATCGAGCACCCATACATTGTTTTTCAATCAAATGAATGATAGTAGAGTTGCCACCCCGGAAATTTGAAAAAAATCCCATATCTCCCACAATTTTGGAGTTAGATTATTCGGTTCTTCTAAACATATATTCTACTTATCAATACTTATCGAACCCCCATACATGGTTTTCCAATCAGATGAATGATAGTAGAGTTGCCACCCTCACAATTTGAAAAACACCTCATATCTTCCACAATTTTGGAGTTAGGTTGCTCGAACCTTCTAGACATATATTCTACTCATTATTACTGATCGAACACCTATACATTGTTTTCCGATCAGATGAACGATACTAAAGTTGCCACCCCGGAAATTTGATAAAACACCTCAAATCTCCCACAATTTTGAAGATAGATTATTGGAACCTTCTAGACATATATTTTAATCATCATTACCTATCGAGCCCCCATACATCGTTTTGCGATCAGATGAACGATAGTAGAGTTGCCACCCCACAATTTGAAAAAACCTAAACCTCCCACAATTTTGAGATTAGACATATATTCTACTCATCACTACTTATCGAACTCCTATACATCATTTCCCGATCAGATGAACGATAGTAGAGTTGCCACCCCCGCAATTTGAAAAATCTTAAATCTCCCACAATTTTGAAAATAGATAGTTCGGATCTTTTTAGACATATATTTTAATCATCATTACTCCTTCGCGCCTACGTTTTCCGATCAGGTGAACGATGGTGAGTTCCCCCCCAAAAAATTGTGAAAAAAACTTTAATCTTCCATAAATTATTGGTTGGATTATTAAACTCTAGACATATATTCTACTCATCATTACTTATCGAACTCCTATACATCATTTCGCGATCAGATGAACGAAAGTAGAGTTGCCACCCCGGAAATTTGAAAAATCTCATATCTCCCCAATTTTAGAGTTAGGTTGCTCGAACCTTCTAGACATATATTCTACTTTTTCGATCGAACACATATACATTGTTTTCCGATCAGATGAGCGATATTCGAGTTATAGGCAAATCAAATAATTACACTTTTATCTTACTTGTTTTTATGTTGAATTTTTCTCCAGGTGCTGACTTTGCTGATTAATCTGTGCATGCACACGCTGCCCAATCGCTTGATACTAATGCAAGCTCATGCTTCAGCTGAATATATAGCCGATAATCCACCCGAGGCGGGTAACTCTACAGTAACTGCGCTGCAGGCACTTATAGAGTATTTCTACAAATGCGAAGAGCTGGCCAGGTGAGTTTGTCATTCACTTTTTTAAAGTAAACCACTTATGTAACCTTTCTTATATATGCCCAGGTTGGTGGAAAAGAACACGGATGCCTTTTTGGAGAACAATGAGAAGAGCAAAAAGAAACAGGAAGAGGTGGAGGAGACAGTCAACAATTGTAAGTGTGGCCTGCCCTAAAATCCGCAGGCTTAAACTAATTTCTGAATTCTTATTTTAAAGTGGTTCAACGTGCGGGTCATCATATGGAGCATACGCTTAAGGGTAGCTATGCGGCCATTCTAATAGGCAATCTCATAGCCGACAATGAGCAGCATGAGGCCATAGTGCGTCAACAATTGAGAGGACATAGCTTCAAGGAGATTGTGGGTGTTTTGGAAAAATATCACACCTTTATGAATCTGACCTCCAGTGTAAGTAGATTCCCTCTTTAAAAATGCGAAAGTAAAGACTCATCTTCCTTTTTTTCTTCTAATAGTTGGAGGCCGCCTTTGTGGCCCATATGAAGTCCACCAAGAAAATAATTGATAATTTTAAAAAACGTGACTACATTTATGAGCACTCTGAGGAGGATCATGCCTTGCCCCTGAATCTAGAGAAAACAACTACAGCAACAACAACAACAGCAGCGGGGGCAACTACAGAGCAGAGTGCCTCCTCCTCCTCCTCGCCCAAAAGCAGCATGCCACGTGTCTATAAGACCTATAGCAGTCATAGATAATTCCATTGAATTTTGTTTGTGATTATGTATAAATTTTGTGCGTTTGTTTTGCTTGAATATTCTCTGTTTACAAAATATGTATGTATATGCGTTTGTATTAACCCCAACCCCCAAAAAAAGTGATAGCAAATTCTTGAGCATGGTCAGCGTTTTTAACTACACACACACACACACACACACACAAGCATCCAAATTACTACTGATATGTGTACGTTATATAGTCATAAGCAATATTAGCAACTATTCATTTCGCCTAAAATACAAAAAAACAAAACAAAAAACAAAACATAATTAATGTAATTTGTACATATTGTTTAATCGAACGATTTTATGGAAAACCGCGTCTTAGATTCTACTTACGTTATTCGTATAAACCAATAAAAAATATGTATGTATATGTAGTGTATTTTTTTTTTTATTAACTTTTAGTATGCTCTAAAATATATATATATACATATATATATAAGCACCTGTATAATGTAACAGATATGCAACAAAAAAAAAAAAAAGGATTAAAACACAAGTTATTTTATTGTCTACATTTAAGCAACTTCACTTATATAATATATATATACTATTTACTTGTATCAACACATGCAAATGTCATATTTAGGCAAACAAAAGAAAATACAATTTCGGGAACAAAATATTTATGTATATTTATTTTGTGTTTAAAAATTGTCGATAAATGTGAAAAAAAACAAAAACAAAACAAAAACAAATATATATATATATTATATATAAATGTATATTAAGCTAACAAAGTACATCATATATTGTTCTTGCAAAAAAAAAAAACAAAAAAAAAACAAAAAATAAATAAATAAAACTCAATTGAAATTCCTGCAAGTTTTGATCTTTGGCGGTTCTTCGAGTTGTTTGCTTTTAAATTTGCGCGCCACACAAATCGATAGGTTTTGTTTGCCAAAACAACCCTGCAGGTTCTGGCTAATGTGAACCTTTGCAGTGGTTCCTTAAACGATTCATTTATTAACATTTATGAACTAGTGCAGAATTGAGCAGTAAAGCTGTTTGCGAAAACAAGTTGGTTGTTGTTCCGAATTCCGCAAAACGACAAGCTGCAAGCCTTGTGGCCTTGTGTGGCTCAGTGGTTAGCATGTGCCACTACTTTGGTAATTAAAAAAGCTTTCTTTAAAATCTTTTACACATAAGGTCCACCTTTACAGCTGTTGTCGCCTTGGTGGCTCAGTGGTGCTAGTGTGCCCCACTACTATGAGAAAGTTTCCTCTTAGAGGTTCGATCTTTCCTTGGTATTTGTAATATTTTTTTATTTTTTTGAGTATGCTTGAAAGCTTTAAATTTTGTTTTTTTCTCACCGCCTTGCTGACTAAAACCCCTTTGTAAAAATTACAACAATTTCAGTTGAAACGCATAATAAAAAACTTTCTTTTATTGTTTTTTTTAATATTTTGGTTTAAATTTCAATTAAATCGGCGTTAAATGTAGATCACTTTCTTGAGCATTTGGTTTGAAAATTAAAATTGACAACAATTAACAAACAAAACCCCCTAAATCGGTAACAGAGCCAAGAGATTGAAAGAAAAGAGAAAGCAACTGATATTTATAGCATTCAAATAATTGTTAAAAATTATTATGTAAATATTATAATAATAGTCAACATTTCTAAAAACGAATTGCATATTCTCTTTAAGGGGGTCCGATGGTATGACACCCTGATTTTTTTAGAATTTTTTGGTATCTTTTAGTAGAGACCAACGAAGAGATAGAATTTTTATCTTTTTACCATTTATTTATACATACAGGGTTGCCCATATTCGACGGACCCATGTTTTTTTTTTTAAAAATCAAAGAAAAAAAGAAAAATTTGGCGGTTGGCAATCTTAATCATTTAATTTGTTCCAAGTAGATTTGTTTACATCAATTTTTGAATATGATATCTCTCAAATGGCCGCCTCTGGCGTTGATGGCGTATTGTGCCCTTTTTGCAGCATTTTCCATCGTTTTCGCCAACATTTCGGCCGGAATAGCGGCTATTTCTTCACGAATGTTGTCCTTGAGATCTTCCACGGTCCTTGGCTTGTTAACGTAAACCTTTGATTTCAAATATCCCCACAAGAAGAAGTCAGGCGGCGTCAAATCGGGCGATCGCGGTGGCCAGTCCAAATCACCACGGTCCAGAAACAATTTCTTCAGAAAATCGATTGTTATGCGACTTGTGTGCGGTGGAGCGCCGTCTTGTTGAAACCAGAACTGCCTCATACGCTTTCGACGAATAATTGGCATCACAAAATTGATCATCATGTCGCGATAACGCTCCTGGTTGATAGTAACAGCATGGCCATTTTTATTTTGGAAGAAAAAACGGCCCAATGACCGTTTTCGCACTAACGCCGCCACCAAACTGTGACTTTTTCGTGATGAAGAGGCAGCGCCTTGAATCTCCTGAGGATTTTCAGTGGCGTAAATACGGCAATTTTGCTTATTTACGGTCCCATTCAATGTGAAATGGGCTTCATCGGCATTTTTAAAGCACGTTGAGTTTTCCACATTGACTTGTTCTGTTGAATGTAAATTTCAACTATTTCAGAGCGCTCGCGTGGCGTGTATTGTTCCATGGTAAAAATCTGCTTGGACTGACGCTTCAAACGCGGTATGTCATTAAGCGATCTGACATCTCTGTCAAAAGTTATGGCGTTTCCAGATGGGTCCGTCGAATATGGGCAACCTTGTATATCAAGAGTATGTATTTAAATTTTTAGCTTAAACCAGTAGAACCAATGTTATAGTGGTCTGAAGACAGACTTTTCGAAAAAATGGACGCCCACACTCCATGACAGCCCAGATGATGGGCTTATCAGAAACAAAAGAAAACCGGCGGGGTTTTAAGCTGTATATCTAAAAACACCAAGTGAATAAGGAGAAAAAAAAAGAAAATTTTGAAAATTGGTTTTTTGACAGACTTCGGAACAAAAAAGCACGAATTTCATGTATTTTTTGTCAACTTTTTCATAATAAAAAAAATCAAAATTTTGGGATGATAATCCAGTCGATGCGTCTAGGTGTACCAAATTAAAAGTAAATCGGCCAATCCGTTTTTGAGATATGATAGAGGAAAATGTAAAAAACATGGTTTTGAGTTAAACACGTTTAAGTACAGTTATAAATATGAAATATTTTTTTTCGAAATATTTTTGCTTGTAGCATTCAAAGCACTAAACCGATTGGAAAATGATCTTAAGCTAGATTATTAAAAGAATACCCTTGCGATTAATACCTTGCTTGACGACATCTAAAGTTTCAATCTCGAGATATGTCATAAAATATACCGAAAAAACCAAAAAAAAATTCTAACTCAAAAACGTATTCATAAAAAATTTTTTGAATTTAATTTTGGAGTTCAGCATTCATAAGTACATAAGAAAAAATATTAGCTTCAATGGGTATTTATATTTTTTTATTTTTTGTGCTAGTGTATATTAATAAACTTAAGCCGGAACCAGTGTTTGTCGTTAGTCAGCTAGTTCCGAACCGGTTCTCAGGGCTAACCGCCATTGACACAAAAGCAAAGGGGCAAAAAAAAAACAAAAAAAATATTTTGCTATTTTTTTGTCTTCCTTGGATTGCAATTGCACTGGATCAGGATCACAGGACATTGACTCAAGCATGAGTTGGTTTGAGAAGGCCAAAAACGGTACTGATCGAGGCTCTGGACATACAAGATGACGACAGCAAGGCGTCAGCCGAGAAGGAGGACGTGGCGCCCTCGCAAAGCGGAAGTTTAACGGTGGACACAACGTTAGGTGGTGGCTCCGTGCCCGACTCAGACACATCGTCGTCATCGCCACCGCCGCCGCCACCACCCACATTCTTTGACAATCCACATGCCAACGAAATGGTCACCATACCACCCAGAGCCAGTGATGCGGCTGCCAGTACACCCGGTGCACATAACTATGCCAAGCGACAGTCGGCCACCTCCGATTCGGTGGATTTACTTCCTCACCATCGCCCACCTCGCCGCTAACAGCGGGCAGCGAGCTGGGGCGGCTGGATTGGAAAAAGCGAAATCCGAATCGTCACTGGAGCTGATCACTGCCACCACGGCCAGCGAGATGGATGCCTCACCGGATACGGAACCATCGTTGCCCGATAGCATTGTTATCATTGCCAGCAATGAAACATCCTCGGACAATGATGAGGGCGATAGCGGTCAACTGGAGGAGCATCATCTAAATGGTGAGGTGTCAATACTTCTAACTAAAAACTAAACTAATTGTTTGTATTTAGATTCCACCAAGACCATGAAGGCATTGGTCTTTAGCGATACCCAGGCAGCTGCCAGTTTAACTGGTGCCGATTCCGACTCCACCCAAAGCTTCGAGGATATCCAAATGCAAATGAGCCATAAGGGCAAATCAACGGGCGGGGCAGTATCCAGCGGCAGCAAGGCTGAAGTGGTGGATCAAAGCTACAGCTCCACCTCCTCAGATATTGAAATCATCTCCAATCCCAATGGTGATTCCAGTACGAACAGCACCACCACACGCACCAGTCCACACAAGTTCAAGGAAAGTGGTGCTGCTGCTGCAGCAGCTGGCCGTAAGAACTCGAACCCACACAAGACCAAGGGCCATCAACGGGAGCCTCGAGATCTCGCTGCTGTCCGAAGATTCGGAACAAACGGAGCTGGATAAGCTGGTGAATCGTATTAGCGAACTGAATCAGGTCATTGAGGCGCAGAACAGCGTCTCTGCAGTCGGAGCGACAGAATGCCGAGCTGCTGGAGCGCAACCAGGAGCTGCGTGTCCAGGTAGAGGCGGCCCACAATAGCGCCAACAGTCCCGATGCCACCGAGGCAGTGCAGCGCCTTTCAGCGCTAGAGAAGAAATTTCAGGCCAGCATACGGGAGCGGGATGCGTTGCGCATACAAATCAAGAGCCTTAAGGATGAGCTGCTCAACAAAATACCCAAAGACGAGCTGGCCGAGTGCAATGAAATGATTGCCGGGCTGCAATCCGAGGGCGAAAAGCTGTCCAAAGAAATTCTACAACAATCGATGATCATCAAGAAGCTACGGGCCAAAGAGAAGACCACGGATACGCTGCTCAAGAAGAATGGTGAGCAAATCTCCCTATTGTCCAGTGAATCGGAAAGGCTAAAGAAATCCCTAGCCGCCAAGGAAGAGATGGAGCGCTCACAAATCGAGGCGGTGTGCAAAATGACCAACGAGAAGCGACGCGCCGATGAGGAGAATGCCGAACATCGTAGTCGCATCGAGGATTTGCAATCCAAACTGTCCGCCTTGCAGGCCAGTTTCGAGGGGGTCAAGGTGGATCTGCAGAAGCGCACGCGTCACGAACAGGATCAAATGAAGGCGGAGAATCAGGAGTATGTGCAGCAATTGGGCGATTTGCGTGAGAAATTGCGTCTCACCGAACACAGTTTGGCCAAAAGGAGAGCAATTGCGTGAGGAGAATCGCCAGCTAACGCAACGACTGGAGGCGGCCGAGCTAAGAGCAGAGAGCTCCACACAGGAGCTAAGTGTGACCACCACACCGCTAATACGGCAAATTGAATCTCTGCAAAGACTCTCAATCAGCGCACGGCCAGCTGGAATAGGAGGAGCAACAACTGATGATGCGCCTAGAGGATGGACAGCTGCAATTGCGTTCGCTGCAGCAGCTGGAATCGGTGCAGGATGAGAAGCAAGAGCTGATGCGCACACGCTGCAATTTGCTGGAGGAGAAGCTATCCAATGCTTTGATGCAGGCGGAGAGTGCCAAAATTAGTTTGCGACAGCAGGAACTGGAGGCCAGCCTCAAGGAGGGAGACTACAAACGGTAGGTGGAGTAGCTGCTTACCATTCTCCAGCTCAATTATATGATTTTCCCACACCACAGACAACTAAGTCAACTGCAGGAGCAGCTTAAGCTGGAACAGAGCAAGTTACTGGAGCAACTGGAGCAAAAACAGCAGGCCGAACAGCCGCCGCCTGTACACACTTTGCTGACCGTGGAGGCGGTCAAGGCGGCGTCAGCCAACAGTGGAAAATGTTCACCCATTTTACCCGCCCCTGCCCCTCCTCCACCCTTAAGCCCCGCCGATGATGAAGAGACCGCTCTGGGCGGTATTATAGACTGGCATACCGATGATTTGGATTGTATGTCCAATTCGGGCGACAGCCCTCGGGCATTATACAGGGTGTGCATTTGAGCTTTCTGGCAGGCAATACTACCACACTGGAGCATTTGCAGTCGCTGCTTAAGCAACGCGACGGTGAACTCACACATTTACAGTGGGAACTGTCACGTCTGCAGGCGGAACGGGGTGTCATTGATAATGAGATTTCGCATCTAACCATGGAAGTGGAAATGGTAAGTGAAGAGCAACAATTAGAAACTGTGAAAGTGCTGCCCATCACGCTTGAGGCCAGTGCTGCCCAGCGTAATTATTTGTTTTGCTTGTAACTCTACGAATGTTCAGCTGATCGGGAAACGATATAGGGTGGATTGATAAGTAATGATGAGTAGAATATATGTGTAGAAGGTTTGAAGAAGCTAACTTCAAAATTGTGGAAGATATGAGGGTTTTTTTTTTTAAATTAGGGGGGGGTGGTAACTCTATTATCGTTCATCTGATCGAAAAACAATGTATGGTGAATTGATAAATAATGATGAGCAGAATATATGTCTAGAAGGTTCGAGTAAGCTAACTCCAAAATTGTGGGAAATATGAAGTTTTTTCAAATTTACGGGGTGATAACTCTACAAGTGTTCATCTGATCGGATAACGTGTATAGGAGTTCCATAAGTAATGATGAGTAAAATATATGTCTAGAAGGTTCCAACAATCTACCTTCAAAATTGTGGGAGATATGAGAATTTTTCAAATTTCCGTGGTGGCAACTCTACTATTGTTCATCTGATTGGAAAATGATGTATAAGAGTTCGATAAGTAATGATAAGTAGAATGTATGTCTAGAAGGTTCGAATAATCTATCCTCTAAATTATGGGAGATTTTAGGCTTTTTCAAATTTCCGGGGTGGCAACTCCACCATCGTTCACCTGATCGGAAAAAGAAGTATGAGGGCTCGATAGGTAATGATGATTAAAATGTATGTCTAAAAGGTTCGAACCATCTATTTTCAAAATTGTGGAAGATATGAGATTTTTTCAAACTGCGGGGGTGGCAACTCTACTATCGTTCATCGCATCGTAAAATGATGTAAAGGGATTCGATAAGTAATCATGAGTAGAACATATGTCTAGAAGGTTCCAACAACCTAACTTCAAAATTGTGGGAGATTTGAGTTTTTTTCTAATTTCCGGGGTGGCAACTTTACTATCGTTCATCTAAGGGGAAAACGCTGTATAGGAGTTCGATTAGTAAAGATGAGTAGAATATATGTCTAGTAAGGTTCCATCAACCTACTTCAAAATTGTGGGAGATATGAGATATTTTTTTCAAATTTCCGGGTGGCAACTCTACTATCGTTCATCTAAGGGGAAAACGCTGTATAGGAGTTCGATTAGTAAAGATGAGTAGAATAGATGTCTTAAAAATTGTGGGAGATTTGTGTTGTTTTTCAAATTTCCGGGGTGGCAACTCTAACATTGTTCATCTGATCGGAAAACGATGTATGGGGGCTCGATAAGTAATGATGAGTGGAATAAATGTCTAAAAGGTTCCAACAATCTATCTTCAAAATTGTGGGAGATATGAGATTTTTGTCAAATTTCCGGAGTGGCAATTCTACTATCGTTCATGTGATCGTGAAATGATGTATAGAGGATCGATAAGTAATGATGAGTGGAATATATGTCTAAAAGGTTCGAATCAACTATCTTCAAAATTGTGGGATAAATAAAATAAAATGAATCTGCCTGCCAGTATAGGGAGCTTATATTCCATGCACTTTAAACCTCTAACTCTTACCATCTTGGAGATTTCTCCAACCTTCAGGCTTCCAAACTCAATCTACTTTTACTCATAATCCCATTTCCTCCCTCTTTTTCCTTTCAGATGAAGGAGAAACTGTTGTCATATGAAGCCATGGAAAAGTGTTATGAGGATCTACAGCATCGCTATGATGCTTTACTGCAAATGTATGGCGAGAAGGTGGAGCGTACCGAAGAATTGGAACTGGATTTGGTTGAACTGAAGCAGGCCTATAAATTACAAATTGATGAGCTGCTAGCAGCTCCTCCACCCAATTTGCAAAGGCCCGGCAAGCAGACATGATTAATGGAACGTCGGGCAGTTATCTCATTGCCGGAATTGCCATGCCTGAGGCGGACTACCTAGCCCTAGAGACTTGGTTTTCATTCCTTCTTAATTGTTTGTTTTTTTTTCTCTTCTTTTTTTTTGCTTTCTGCCAAGTCATGATATTCCCCCGTATTTTATTTGCAATGTTGAAACATTTCTAGTTATATTTATAAATTGATCGATTGTGATAATTTAATTTATACTTAAACATAAAACAGGAAAAACAAACACGTTATTTGTCTTAATTTGGAGGAGTAGCAACTCTTCTAAAATAAAGCCATAAATCCATCACAATTTTCATTTGCTAATTTAACTAATTTTTCTAATTTAAGCTCGTAGAATGTTTTTGACTATTTGGGCCAATGGAAAGACGGGCTTATTATTAACCTTTGGCATATAACTGCAGGCATTTCCTAGATCATCTGTGTTCAGGGAGAAGATCATGGCTCCACCCACATTTAAAGATTTTACATAATTGGCCTTGCAGTTAATACTCTGGGGATTCTCATAGGAAATCCATTCCTGCAAATCACTTAAGTAGGGGGGAGCACGAGTCTTGGTCATAGTAAGCGCTGGCTTTTCCCATAAGTGGCGGCACATAAGCAAGTCTCCGAGAGTGTGGTGAAACCCAATTCGCCACATTGGCCATAACCAGAGGCGGGAGCGCCTATACGTTGATTCAAGGGATTAACCAGCCTGAAAAAAAAGGAAGAGTTTCATTAGAAATGAGCGCTAATTGTAACCGTTTTGCTACCCACCTAAATGAATGTCCATAGGTGGGCAGACCCACTACCAAACGCTGCCGCTCCAGACCATTGCTTAGCCACCAGTGGGCTGTATAATTTATATTAAATGTGGCCATCAGGGAGTGCTCATTGTTGCGCGCATAAAGCGGTGCATTGAGGCCCGTAAATGGTGTATCCTCGCGATAGAAATGAAAATCATAGGACATTAGATTCACATAGTCCACATACAGATTAATTTCACGTATATTATATGCATAAAATGCAATACCCTCGGGTGCAGCCACCGCCAGTGAGAGTATATCCGTTGTGCGCCTTTCGCGTGCCCATTCGGCACGGATTTCATAGAAGAGCTGGGAGAAATGCATGCGCTCCTTGTCATAGGCACTAGGAAATTCCCAATCCAAATCAATGCCCTCCAGGCTGGGATAACTGTGCATGACACTTTTCAGTGAGCGTAGGAATTGCTTGCGTCTGGCATGATTGATTACCATGCTGGCAAATTGTTGGCCACTATCGGCACCACCAATCCATAACAGCAATTCTCACCTGCGGATGGGCGGAGTGATAGGCGGCCGTTTCATTCTGCAGCACTTGCTGCAATTTGGGGAGTTATAACCAATGTGGCATTGTCCAGTTGGGCTATGCCTATGTTAATGTGGGTACACAAATCGCCAGGCACATCCAACAGGCTTAGGTTATCCGGACTCGAAGTGCTAAAGTAGCAGACCAAGCGTTGGGGAAAAGTTGCCGTCTCCTCCACGGGTAAGCAAAATAGCGATACAATCCCCAGGCAGGTTAACAGGACCAGGGTCAATGGCGCAATCCAACAAATCCAATTGGTGGGCTTTGGCGCCAGGTTTTTTCTAATTTATGGTAGTTACTCATTTTGTTGTTTACATAGTTCTCTTTTTTGAGATAAATTGAAAACAAAGGTTGAATAAACAAAAACAAAGTGAATTAGTGTGACCAGTTTGGCGGGTTGCCAACAAATACCGCAAGACAATGAATTGATCAATTTTGTCCTTTGCGGCGGCGGCGGCATAGCAATAACTTTTTTAAATATTTATTTAAATTGTTTGTGCAAGTGATAAATTCGGCTTTAATACGCCCAAATAACGTGCCTTATGTTTTACTAGTAAATTTATAAGAAACAGTGAAGTGCAGTGTCAAAACAGTTAAGTGCTTTGTCATATAGTTAACGGAACTTGTGTGGAAATGGCTGCACAATATTCACACACACATACAAAGAATTTCGGCATAAGGAAAGTTTTGTTGTAATATGGTTGAAACTAAAAGGCCTTGGCAAACACATAAGGTAAGCAAAACCACAAATTAATAACCAAAATAACGATAACAAACGCATTCACAAATTCACCCACACACACAAAGTATTTCGGCACATAGCCTAGACACAAACAGCAAGCAAACACAGCCAAGAACAAGGTGAATTTATCACATAATTTCACCATGCTCAAGACCTCATGCTAAGCACAGACTCGAACCAGTCCTTAGTTAAACCAAAAACCAAAACGTTAAATTTGAAATGAAATGATTTCAGATCAGGCCAAAGACATTCGAAACCTGGGTGTATATATTACAGATACTTCTTGTGCCAAGCTTACAAGATGCATAAAGAACATAGACATTGGCCGTGTTCAGCAGTATAATTTGCTCCCTGATCAATGATATATTTCATGGTAATTTACATAGTCTACTTTTACTCTTGTAGTTAATATGATATTTACATGAAGCTTTTCCAAATGTCAATTTAAAAGGATCTTCTAAAAGTATGCTAAATAATAAGAAAGCGCCCATGGGGCGCGTTCAGCAGAGACGCTTGATCACTACTCTTATTATTTAGCATACTTTTAGGGGGTCTTTGTTAAGTTGACATTTGGAAAAGGTCCATGTAAATATCATATTAAACACAAGAGGAAAAGTAGGCGACGTAATTTAAGGCCTCATTACAGATGTCATAAAAATTTATTTTGGCACTATGCTTCATATAAATAAGACAGCTGCTCAAAAGCACTCAGCTTTCAAAGCTTTTTAAACGTGTTTCTATTCATATGAAGTATTGTGCCGAAATACATTTTGATGGCATCTGGAATGAGGCCTTTACCAAGAAATATATTATTGATCAGGTAGCAAGTTCTTCTGCTAAACACGGCCATTCTTAGCCAGGGGTGCCCACTGAAAGCATATGAAAGAGCAGACTGATATATATAAAGAAAAAATTGGGAAACTGTAACAAATTGTTTGCTTAATTTAAGAACCTCATCAAGTTATAAACAGTTCTGTCATTCTGGGGTTTAAATAGACACATATCTTTGGATTGCGAATGTTATTTACATTTTTACTTTAATTGAGTCTTTCTGAAAAACAACGAATGTTTGAAACCTTGTTTTGAACACAAATGGAAATTCCATTATGGAATGGCGTCTTATCGCACTGCACCATAAACGTGTCACGTTGTGCCACGACGTTTCACGACGCGATCGTGAGAAAACACAGCATTTCGTGCGTGTGCATCCATGATACGTGCGTGATTCGTGAGTGTTAAAGATATATCTCGTGAATCGTGGTTTACGTGATAAAAAAATCACTCACTCGCGCACCTCTAATACATACAGTGCAGTGGTTAAGTTCAATCTGACTAATTGACTGGTTAATTTTCACAATAGTTTTATCGAATGCTTAAAGTGAGTACTTAGATCTGATTTTGGGAACTTCCTTTGGAAAGTTTGTATGAAACTTTTTTGTTTATCATTCGATTAGGTTCAAACTCTATATAAAATTCAACAATGACTGCAATATTTCGAAAAATTACAATCCAAATGGGCGATCAAGGTGGCATGGGTGAAAGTTTAGTTTTCGAGTTTGCTTCAAACTCAAATATATGATCAATCAAAAATTTTTCAAATGGGCGGAAAAACTGTTGTATAATACTCGTTAACCTAGTTTTTAAGCTCTTCATAACAAACTAGTATTAACGTGATTTTCGAATTAGGTAAAGTCCGCAAATTTTACAGACCTTTTTTGACTTTTTAGTATGATTTTTAAATATGTACAAGGAACGCGAATTTTCCATTTTGTAAAATCTACCTCCAAATTCGAAAAATGGGCGTAAAACTGTTGTATAATTCT